>PVKE010026866.1:0-21997 GCA_004027555.1 Craseonycteris thonglongyai
CCGCAAAGCATTGAAGCCGCAAAACATGAAGCGCGAAGTGGTGAGGGAACACTGTACTATTACTGTATAACCCATATAGTAGGAACAGTTAAAAAGGTCATAACTAAATGGATTCAAGCAATCAAAACCTATCCAGGAAACCAGGGCTGCTGTGAGGGTCGAGTATGGGAGAATCAGTCTCCAGAAAGGCTTTCTCCATCATGACCTGGTATTTAAGGGTAACTTTCTACTAACACGGAGGTAACCCCAACTCTGTCTTCTGCATCATGGAAAAAGAAATGGGAAACCTTAGTGATAAGTCTGTACCCACTACCCATGGGGAAAGGAGATGAACACATTGTGAAGTAGAGAAGTAATGCTGTGAGGCCAGGTGGACCCAGGTGAGGTCAGTGGGGGAAACTGGGCCACATGTTCAGAGTCTAGCGTCACCCTATTGACTTTAAGAAGTTCTAATAACATTTTGTGAAGCTTAAACCATTTCCTTTGTGCTCACCTCCCTCCGGTCTCCAGGTGATGGCAGATGCTTCAAGCCTTTCATTGGAATCTTTGAGGTTTAAGGTCGACCTCAGTATCTTCTTGAGTTCCTGACTCTACTATGTAACCTTTGTCAAAGACTTCAGGTTAAAAATTTGTGGTAGGAAGAAGTATCTCACTAGGAGGTAAATGGATAAGTGTCTAGACTTCATGAAGTCTGACTTTCACCACAGGTAGTAAGCAACAGTGGGAATTTGGACAATTTGGTTTCAAGGACTTGGGAGACTACTCTTCTCGGTTACATGTTACTGAAAAGACTAAGAACCAATGGAGGTTGAAGGGCAAGTGGGAGAATAGAGAACCTGGCTCTGGCCCAGCATCTGTTAAAGGTTTCCTTTTTTGCTCAAAATGTCAGAAACATCTAGTGAATATTTAAAGGAAACACCTTTTTTGGATACAAATTCAAATAAATGATCTTATTGTACAATAATGAACTCTTCTTTGCTACTATCCTCTCCCCTTTCTTCTTGATTCCCATGTACTTCCAGGTTCTTTTGTGGGCACTGGTCTGTGTCACAGTTGTGTGTGTGTGTGAGTGTGTATACAGGGATTTCCCCTGGGTTGGGAACAAAGAGAAAGAATGAGATAAAAATAATGTGCTTTTAACTTTAAAAAAAATTGTAAATTAATTCAATTTTTCAAGCTTCCGCTCCTTTTCTGTTTGTATTGACATAGAACTTGTTTTATCACACGAGTCAGTTTTTGATGAGACTGTCAAAATATGTAATAGACTATTGCCAATTAGCATGAAAAAAAGTATTCATTCACCATATGAAAGCACATTAGTATAAACACCTCTGTATCAATCACTGAGCAAATATTCCTAAAATCTAAAGTAGGGTGTATGATTTACATCAAGTTAACAACAACAACCACCCATATAAATTATACACAAGACACTATGCTTGGAGTTGATGTTGACACAAAGACACTCAGAGATTCCTAATCTCTAGGGATACAGGGATACTGGAGAACAACAGATGTTTTCCTCCCTTCTATGGAAAGCTGCTTAATCTCTCTGGGTGGGCTTCCATTTCTACTGTGATACAAGAGGGTTGAACTGACACATTTCTATGGTTGTTTTTTGTCCTTAAAATCAATCTAACCAAAATGGTCAAATGTATACACAGGAAATTTAACCAATAATGGATACAAAGAATGTTAAGTGTGTGACGAGTGTTACCACTTCTCTAAAGTTTAGAAGGAAGAGTTCATTGTAGGTTGAGTGTTGGAAGGAAGTCTTCCTAAAAGAGGAAGGACTTCAGCTGGCCATTGAAGACAGAGTAGGAACTGGATGGCAAATAAATACAAATAGAACACTATATGACCCAGCAAGTCCTCTTCTGGTATCTACCTCAAAAATTTGAAAACCTTAGTCTGCAAAGATATATGTACCCCAATGTTTATCACAGCATTAATGGTAGCCAGATGGAAGTCATGGAAGCAACCAAAGTATCCTTTGCCAGATGACTGGAAAAAGAAGTTGTGGTATATTTATACAATGGAATATTAGTCAGTGTTAAGAAAAGATGAAATATTGCCATTTGTGACAATATGGATAGACCTTGAGATCATCATGTTAAGTGAAGTAAGTCAGACAGAAACAATCAAGAACCATGCGACTTCATTTACATGTGGGATATAAAACTGGAAGTAACAGACAAAAACTCATGGACACAGTCAATAGTTTAGTGGTTACCTGAGGGCAAGAGAGGAAGGAGTGGGGGAGGAGGGTGGAGGCGTCAAATATATGGTGATAGAAGAACTGACTCTGGGTGGTGAACACACAATGCAACGCATAGATGATGGAATGTAGAATTGTACACCTGGAACCTATGTAATTTTTACCAACCAATGTCACCCCAATACACTTTTTTAAAAGTAAAAAAAGAGAGGGAGTTTTAATCTGTAAACACAGTGGTGTGATTGCCAGTGATAAAGACTGGATGCAGTAACAAGAAAAGAAGGTTTTATTGAGAGCTAGCAAAAGATAAGTTTGGAGAAATATATTGCAGTTTGGCTATGATTCATCTATTGCTCAATTTTCTCTGAAAAATCTCACACTAAGAAACATGCAGTGCTCTATGAAATTGACTCATTCTGGCAATGGTATTAACAGCTTACTTTTGTAATTTTCTGATTGTATTCTGTAGTTAGTATCATATAAAATGGATAAGGTTTTATATTGTTCATTTTAGATTATTTACCTGCAATATACAAATGCTAAGTCTGTATTAATAGCCCCCTTAAAATATTAGCTAATCTTAAATATCAAATGAAAACTAACTAATAATAATTTTGTAATGTACTACTGATCTGCCAAGCAACAAATATTCATTTGGCACCTAATATGTACCAGGCTTTGTGCTAGGTGCTGGCTCAAATATAAGTAATGCATACTCTGAGTGGAATAAGAAACACTGATTTTGGAACCAAGAATAACTCAGTCAATAAAAAAATATAAATAGGTCTTTCTGATAATTGAAGAATGTTGTAAGTTATATGTATTATACTTTAACCGCCCCCCCCCCCCGCCAAATAAAAAAATATCTGGAAATTATTTTTGTCTTAATTTATTAACATTGAATCTGTCTTGACATATAACTGATTTCAACAGGTAAGATTTTCTAATTGTGAATGCAGAATATATAATTATATTAATTATTCCTAGCTTATAGCAATGAAAAAGGTTATAACTATTGCAAAATATCCATTTATTAGAAGAAAAGAAATAAAAATGTTGGGAGCCTCACAAATGTCTATGAGTTCCTTTCATTTCATCTACAAAATAAAAAGCAGGAGATAGAATTCAGACATTACTTCCTGTGAGAAAATTTTATATAAGGAATTTGATAGGGCATAACCCCAGTCCCATCAATTTTCAGAGTAGTTTGAATTTTCCTTGTAAAAATAAAAAAGACAGCTGCAGGCACACAAAATACTCACTGCAATAGTTTCTTCCCAGGGAGGAATTTGTTAAAGGCAATAGAATTTCAAGGTCCTTCCACTTGTTCCCAGCATCCCAATCCTCCCCAGCTTCTCAAGAACTGCTCCTGTAATTAATTTCTCACAATCAACAAAAATGTCCATCATTTTTCTTCTACACGTGACTAAATGTTCAAACTCTAATTATTTAACTGCAGTGTTTAATGTTGGCATTCATAATGGTGGTTACTTGTGTGGCTGTGGGTGGGGGCAGATGGGGCTGGAAAGATGGGAGAGAGTGGTACAGACTCGGTAGTTGGGGGACAACGATGAGAGACGTTTCTCACTATGTGTCATTGAATGTATTTGAGTGTTTTGAACACATCCTGGTAGCCTTTTAACAAAATAACAAAAAAAGACAAAAAAAAAAACAACATTACAGATGACCCTTGAACAATGCAAGGGTTGGAAGTATCAACTTCCACACAATCCAAAATCCACGCATAACTTTTGACTCCCCCAAAACTTAACTATTAATAGCCTGTCATTCAGCAGAAGTCTGATCGATAATGTAACATGGTTAACAGTCAATTAACACATAGTTTGTATGTTATAGGGACTCCTCACCTAACAACTGAGTTCCAGTCCTACAACTACGTCACTAGGCGAATTGGTCGATAAGTGAGAAGCTTAAAGGTAGTGTCGTGGCACCATAGGCTATGTATTGTTCAACAGATATCATGTGACACCACGTGATAAATGAAATATGTAGTCTCACATGATTACGAACACTTCGTGTGATGACTACTAACCAACTGCGGGAACGAGACAAAGCCTGGGAAGGGGATTCCTGAGACTCACACAGACAGAACGGGGATTCTCCTCTCCCTGCACTGGAGAATTGGTTGAAAATTGGAGTGGTTGTTAACCAGGTAGGTCATTAAGTGAGGAGTGGCTATGTTTGTATTATATGCTGTATTCTTACAATAAAGTAAGCTATAGAAAAGAAAATGCGAGTAAGAAAATCATGAGGAAGAGAAAACCACTTGCAGTGTTGTACTGCATTTATCGATACCTTCTGCTTATGTCATCTGTGTACAAGATAAATCATCTGTCAATACCCACATCAATACTGTCTTCTGTGATACAAAACACTGTATATGTTACATGCACCACTATTATTAGACATCAAAAGTGGCAGAGGGGTGGGTCTTGCTGTCTCAAGGGTGACAGAGGCAGAAGAACTGGAAGAGGAGGAAGGAGAGGCATGAGAGGTAGAGGTAATTTATTGTAAAAGTAAGCAATTGAAAATGGTTTATTTTTGAAGAATCAGTCATTTTCCAGACATACTTGTACTTATGTGTGTGTCAATAGGTCATCCCGTTCTCTACATACATTTTTTTGTGCTTTATATATACTCTCAAAAGACCAATGAGGCTTAAAGTGAGTTTTGAGTAGTGACAAAGATTTCTACAGTAAAGAAGAGAAGAGGATGCTGGGATAGCTCAACAGGTTGAGCGCTTGCCTTGCAATAACGAGGTCCGGGGATTGAATCCCAGCCCTGGCCTGTGCAAACCCATATTTTGAACTGCCACACAACTGGAAACCACCAGATGGCAGTGAAGGTCCTCATCTCCCATGAGGGAGCCTCTGGGTTGGTTCCTGCCCCTTATGGTCCCACATCCACCTGTGTGGAATGAAACATGTCACAACTAATGATATACGGCTGTGGAGACTGCTCTGGGCCCTGCCCCTTCTCTCTCTCATGCTCTCTCTTTCTCTCTCTCTCTTGCTTTTTCTCAAAACAATAAAATAAATAAATAAAGAAGAGGAAATGACATCTCAAGTAGAAGGAATAGCATTAACAAAGATGAGAAGGTCACCATCACATATTAACATACAATCTGTGTAACTTTATGGATATACATCAGAATTTCTTTCTGTGTGAGTTTTGATAAATTTTACCTTTTTATAAGAGATCTGTATATATTTTATGATAGATGATAAAACAGACCAGTATCTGCATATATTTTATACATTCATAACATACCTTTTTATTAGTATTTTCAATATTCTAGGCTACCTGGTTCATCTATAAGTTTTTTTTTTTGAATTTTCAAAACGTTTCAAAAAATTTTCAATATATTCACTGAAAAAAATTCCACCCAGTTCAAATCCTTGTTGCTCAAGGGTCAACTGTAAATACCCAACAACACTAACAATAGGGTAACTGGAAAGAACAAAATTGTTTATCAAGCACTACAGAATTTCAGAGTGGAACTACGAAAGAGCTGTAACGTGTAGTAAAGTTGCTGGTTATGCGTATGTAAGTTGGACAAGATACTTCAATTATGAACCTTTTCCATAAAATATTTAGTTTATGCATTTAAAAATTTCTATTTATCATATTTGTAAATGTACTTATTTTCCAACTGAACACCATGAGCCATTCTTCCCCAGGCCAAACGCCTCAGACCACATTGCTGTGCCTTTACAATTGCATCTAGAGCACAGCCCGACTTCTCACAGCTTGAACTAAGGTTCTATCTTGCATTGCATACTTAGCTGGCTTCTGGACGCAGGGGCCGGCTGGCGTGCAGCGGGAGGGCTGAGCTGGCTGGCTGGGTCAGCCCCTGGGGGCTCGGTGAGAGCAGAGAGGTGGGCCCTGCCATGGAGCACACTCCTGGGACCATGGAGGACTTGGGGCTCCCTGTGGCCATGGCGCTAGGTGACTGTTGCCACCTCCCGGGCTCCGAGTATGATTGCTCCAGTGCCCTTGCCCTTCCTGAGGTCGTGGAGGCTGCCCCAGTATGTGGTGCAGGTAACTTCAAGTTTTACCTGCTCCTTTCAACTATCATCTGGGCCTCGGATGGTCCACGCCATGGTCCCTGTTGCCCACTCTTCTCTGAGGGAGCCGAAGAAGAGAGGTTGTCTTAGCCCAGCGACTACTCGGACACACCGGGTGCCCTGCACAAGAGCTGTCTGGAGAGGTGGCTTTCCTTCGCCACCACCAACGCCAACTACTGAGAACGGTGCCATGCAGCGTGCAGCAGAAAAGGGGCCCCAGCCAATGGCAGGCTGGCTAATGGACCCAGGGCCGGGCGGAGGCGCGGAGACCGAGCTTGCTGTGCAGTACAGCGTCTTGGCTACTGCGCCTGCGCGGCTCCCGGGCCACCAAGGCTGCAGGGGTCATGGCCTTCACTGTTACCTAGGCAGGAAAACAGGGTCACAGGGACAGAGGAAGGACAGGAGAGATGAGATCAGGCTTAAGAAAAGGTGCAGCTACAGTGAATTGTAATAAATTACAATACTATGGATTATGGGCAGGGGAAAATCTCCACACCTGTGTCACTGTGATAGTTTCTACAAAATCTAAGCCAGAAGGAGGGCACCCTTCCCCTCCCCCACCTCCCAAATGGGAAGGAGTGGTCAGCAAGGATAGCAGGGACCAGCCCTGGACTGTGAGGCTACCCCTAAATCTTGAATATTTTGTGTCTTCATTCGAATAAAATCCTAAACCTCTTTGTTCTCCGAGGCAGCGACATTCCCTCCCCCCCCCCCCCCCCCCCCCCCCCCCCCCCCCCCCCCCCCCCGGGCCTGCCCGTTCTCGTGCCATTTGAAAGTGTACTGTAGTACTTCTTTTCTCTTAGTACAGCCACTGCCTGCTTGGCTTTGTTCCTGTGGCTTATTCCTATTTCCTGGGATGCCTTCCTGCAAGATACAAGAAAGCCGGTTTTCTGGTAACATCTGATCTCCTTCACATGATGCTGGTCTCCTTCCACTGCCATTGCCAGCTGTAGGGGTGCGGGGTGGGGGGACTGGAATTTATTTATAAAATCTTGTGTATTTATTCGTACGTGTTGAAACTACAGTCACCGTCACAGTACTCCCTGTTTGATGCAACACATCCATCTAGGTACTTTTTCCATGGCTCAAAACAGTTTTTGAACTCATGGTTTTTGATGCCTTTTAGTGCTTCTGCAATTTTTCACCTCTTCTACACGGGCAAAACGTTACAAGAACACCCAAATAAGTTGCTGGGGGAGGGGATCAGGTGAATAGGAAGGGCGAAGCACGGAGTCATGCCGTTTATGGTCAAAAACTGCTGGACCCTCAGCGTGTGTGGGTAGGTCTGTTGTCATGCCGCACATCGTTCATGTAAATCACCCATCATGAAATGGACAAACACATTGAAAGAGTCTCCAAAAAAGTTCACTGAAGCCGAACGCAGCCTCTCACACCAGCTGGTACACGGATACAGATGGGTTCCTAGAGCACTCCCCTAGCGGAGGAAGCCTGTCCTACAAGGGTCCTGCCCTACAAGGGTCCTGCCCTACAGAAGATAATCCCACTCCTTGGTACTCGAGTGGAGAAGGAGCAACCAGAACATGCACCAGAGGAACCCAGTGGCTGCTGGTTCTGAGGGCACCCAACGCTGCCCAGTGGAAGCCAGAGTTCTGAAGAAGGCGCTGGAGGAGACACTATGTGAAGGCAGCTGGTGACAGCCTAGCGTTTGGAAGTATAGAAACTGCCTGACCCTTCCAGCTCTACCTGAATCACTTCTTAGACCAAAAGACACCAAGCAGAGTTTATTCTGTGATCCCCTGTGAAGATGGTTCCAGATATACATTTTAAATATTTACTTTATTGTTTTTGACAGACAGAGACAGAGAGAAGGGGGAGGGCTCAGAGCAGTCTCCATAGTTGCACATCATTAGTTTTCTACATAGTTTCACAGGTGGGCATGGGGCTGCGCAGGACGGGAACCGGCTGGGGGCCTCTCACGAGGGTGGCATGCCCAGGTAAGAACTAACTGGAGGCCCACCCCAGCATAGCACATAGGTCTGCATGGGCCAGGGCAAGGATTTGATCCGTGGACCACATGGCTGTAAGATGAGTGCTCAACCTGCTGAGCTATCCCGGCATCCCCAGTTCGTTATTTTTGTACACTGTTGTACAGCAGGAAGACCAGGTGGACCTGGCCCTGAGTTTAGGACAGGACAGTCACCCTGATCCCATTCTCAGGTCCACTCAGCCCCTTGTGGACCAGCAGCAAGAGCTGTATGTAAGTCGAGGGCTCCCATCAGCGGGGATGTTTCTCAAATTTCCTGCGCGTCTCTGCAGCTGGCAGGTCTGGCACCCTCGACGTTAAAAAGTTTCACTGTGTTTCAAAAACCCACTCTGAATGAGTAAAAGGGGCCCTTAATAGACAATAAATAAATAAATAAATAAATAAATAAAGTGTTTGAAGTCAAGAGCATCTATACATCATTCAATATGATTTTACACATTTTACTTACAAAGAAAATCAACATTTTTAATTGTTTTCTATTAAAAAGAAGTTGTCTCTTTCAATACTTTTTTTAAAGAAGGGAGGAATCCTTCTCCTCTACGAGTATGTATTACATAGGGTTTTTCTAGTTAAGAAAATATTTTAAGAACTTTTGTTATTCCTGGATTCAAAGAACAGTGCTAGATATAAAGCACTGAGCTATTGAGGCGGCTATCATGCCTTACCTCTCTAGCGGTAAACTCCAAATGCATCCCATTTATAGCCCTGTACTATCTTTATTTTATGAGTAGGAAAATAAAGGCTAAGAGGTTAACAGGCTCGTTTATGATCACAGAGTGGGTAGCGAAATGAATTCTCAGAGCGCAGCCTCACTCAGGCACTATGCTGATGACGTGTGACCACAGGTAGAGAAAATGGCTTCTGGAAATGTGGAAATGAGTTCATCTACAAAGGGTTAATCAGTGATATTATTTGGGAGTTTTCCCCTCTTGAAATATACCACCTCTCAGAGCGTCTGTTTCCTGCTGAATCCTGTGACTTCTCCCTAGTCATTATTTTCCATTAGGCCTTACAGGAATAGTACTTGGACACTGAGTTTTCTAAGAATCTAAAAAATGTCAGAAAATATATTGTGTTAACTATATGGGGAAAAACATGCACACAATTGAACTGATAAACATTTACTTCGTTGTCTACACAATGTAGCATTATAGCTTCTTGTCAAATGCAATCCAACTCATATGACTGCGTATAAATTTTAAAGTATAATTTAATATCGGATATGGGCATATTTTAAACATGTTTGATGTGACATTAGGCACTCCAAAGAGTGTCTAGAGCTTACAATGGACTTCTTCCCCAGGTCTACCTGGAGACAGCGATTCATCTATGAAATGCTAGTTCATGTACCACTTCCTATGACAGGCTGTTTTTTATTCTCCATTTAGACTTCTTGCATCCTGATGATAATTTATTCTTATTAATATTGGAAAAGTTTAGTGTAATTATTGAGGGTTGCTTTGTTGGTTGGTGTGTTTGAATACACTGACTGCCAGGATCTTCATTAATCAAAGGCAGGGATCATGTGTTACTCATCTCTGCTTTTCTAGTACTGAATCAGTACAGGTAATATTGTAAGTGCCCTACAGTTGTTCACTAAATTAAATTCTTTTTTTTGTGTGTGTGCAGATATGAGAGCATCAGATATTCTACTTGTGGGATCAATGTATATATAATATGCTGATCATAAAATGCACATAATCTTGGGAGTTATATTGGAGTGTTTTCCTTGGATGCTTTTCATACCCTAGCCTGAAATTTCCCAAAGTGCCCCTCTCCTCCATTCTCTTTTCCTGTTTCTTCTCTCAAATATATATACCGTATGTATATATTTCTCTCTCTCACTCTCTCTCTCTCTTTACTCCTCTATTTTTGGATCTACCAATAAAAGTTTTACCTAGAAGCAATTTTCTTATGTCATATGTATATTAAAACTCTGAAGATTCATGATTTTATTTCATATAAATCTGTTTACAATTTATTTGCACTTTCAGAATGTTTGTTTTCTCTTTTAGTGAAAGGGGGAAAAATAGAGACAGAGCGTGCTTCTCCTCATGCTTATATTTTTACACTTACCCATTTTTGATTAATTACAATGATATGCTGCAGATGTCCAGCATAAACTGGATCATTTAATGTGTAATTATACCTTTTAGATAAATCCCAGAACTATTGATGTTATTTTCCATAGAGTGGAGCAGTTATGTGCTTGAACATAATTAAGTTCCAATCATCTTGTGTCATGGGATATTATCTCATGGAAGTCGAGAGTGAAATAGAAACTACACTGAGGAGAGATTGTCCTTATAATAGCAAAAGTGGCACTTTGGAACTGCTTTGAGGTTCCTGAAAGACAGGAAACTGCCTCATGCACTACTAATTCATGTAAAAAATAAACTCCATTTTACAGATGGTGAAACTGTTCACAAGACAGTAATATTGTCACCGAGGAGGAGGTTTTCAGGAAATGTATCTGGACTTGGTAACACAATATTGTTTGTATGAATCAACTTTCTTCATGTAACAAGAATACCTATCTTTTAAATCAAGAAAAAACTTTTAGTGTTGAATAAATAAAGGGGTAAAAAAAAAGTCTGTAACATATTCTTTTGCTTCATTTCAAATTATGTTGGAATAGAACTAACAAGATGTCGGTGTTTTTATAAGTATAACTATTGTTCAAGACAACAATGAATGTGTCTGACTGAACTTTTAGACGTAATAGTAACCTTGAAATTTTTTTATTGGTTTAATGTCACAACAGCATCAGAATTGCAACATCAGCTCTGAAAAAAATCAGTTTACACCTGTACCTCCCAATTATTTCATTGAATTGTACACTTAAGACCTTAATTTGGTTGTGCTAATAAACTTTGAACTTTTTGTCTCTGTTTTGGAGATTTTTTTAAAGATTTATTTTATTGTTTTAAGAGAAGATGAGAGAGAGAGAGAGAGAAAGAAAGAGAGAGAGAGAGAGAGAGAGAGAGAGAGAGAGAGAGAGAGAGAGCCCAGAGCAGTGTCCATAGTTGTACATCATTAATTGTGATATAGTTTCATTCCACACAGGTGGATGTGGGGCCATGCAGGGCAGGAACTGAACTGGGGGCCTCCCATGTGAGAGGTGAGAATCTTTGCTGCCGCTACAGTTCAGAATATGGGTTTGCATGGGCTGGGGCCAGGATTCAATTTCCACACCTCACGGTTGCAAGGCAAGAACTCAAGCTGCTGAGTTATCCTGGCATCCCCAAAGTGCTCTTAAGGTAGAAAAGACTGTACACCAGGCTGCTTTATAAAGCAATTTTATTGAGGTCTGGGGCAAGGGGGTGAATGCTGAGCTCATGGAATGACAGGGATATGGCAGAGTTGTACACAGGAGTCAGAGGCCGCGCGTACTGGATCAGGTTCATGACTCTGCTTTGTGAATGGCCATTGGCACGCAAGTCATAAGCCTTATAAAACTGAAATGACAATGGCTGCTTCCAAGAATGACTTTATGCATTTGATTAAGTGATATCTGGGAGGGCACTTTGAAAAGTGCAAGACTGCATAAATTTCAAATCCATTTTTTTCTTGCTCTGCTACCCAAAGGATAAAACTTGACCTAATATTGCAGTATTTTGTTAATCCACAGAAAATGCACCCAATGGACATCTTTGGAATTAACTTCAAACACAATGTGTCTCTCTGGTTGATTTAATTCATTTCTGTTCATCCAAATAACTTCAAAAATAAATAACAACAGAGCTGACATTTATTGAGACACTCTGTACATCTCATTTGTTGCCCACTAAAAACTGTGATGTGCCTAGTATTATCGGCATTTAAAAAGTGAAATTAAAATTATGTTTAAGAAAACCAGGATATAAATTTTTGGTTTTCAACTTTGCATTGATCTAGAGCTGCAGACCTTATTACATATCATTTATTATTATAGAATCCTCTCTGGGATATCTAGGTTATTTAAATTTAAAATCTAGGAGATGCTGGATGTCTTAGCAGGTTGAGCGTTCATCTTGCAGCCATGGGGTCCTAAGATTGAGTCAGGGCCCTGGTCCATGAGGACCCATATGCTAAGCTAGGGCGTGCCTCCCATGTGGGAGGCACTGGCTTGGTTCCTGCCCTGTGCGACCCCACACCCACCTGTGGAATGAAACTATATAAAAAATGTACAACTATGGAGACTGCTCTGGGCTCTCCCTCTTCTCTCTCTCTCTCTCTCTGTCAAAAAAAATGTAAATAAATCTTTAAAAATATATATAAACTCATTATTTTCCTTCCCAGATCTCTTACACCCTTAATTTATTTAATTATATCAATATCTACATAGTTTCTTAAACCAGCAATGCAATGTTGTTTTAGATTTCTCCTTTCCCGTAAACCACTGTAGCTTAATAGTCAAGAAATGGCCAATTATACCATAAAAGTGAGTCTCAAAATCTTTCTATTTACATAGCCATGTTCTTAGTCCAAGTCAAATAACTTTTTGTCCTTTCCATTGGTCTCACTGCCATCATTTAGTCCCCATTCAAAACCACCTATCACATTGAACCCAGAGCTGTGTTCTGAAAATAATAATTAAAAAAAAAAATGTGGTTGTGTGCCATTTTCTTGCTAAAATAACTGCCATGTTCTTTTCTGGCTAATATATGTTAGAATCCAAACTTCTTATCAAGACACAATGTCCTTTAGTAATTTGTCTTGACTTACATTTCTGGTCTTATTTCCTGCCTCCATTCTTTTATCTCACGCCTCACCCTCATTAATTAAACTCTTCTAGAAACTATGTAGTGTTTCTCTACCTCTACACTTTGGTTCTGGCTTTCCCAATATTTCTTGCCTTAATCTCTCAGTCATTCTTCAGACCTCGCTACGCTACCTCTTTTATTAAGTCTTTCTCTAGTTCTCTGTTTACCTGTGTGTTTCTCCTATTAGACTAATTAATATCTTCTTGAAGATAAGACTCAAGATTTATTGCCCTACTCGCTGCCAAACTACAGTATAGAGCAAGGGTGTCCAAACTTTTGGTTTCCCTGGGCTACATTGGAAGAAGAATTGTCTTGGGCCACACATAAAATACACTAACAGTAACAATAGCTAACAAGCTAAAAAATAATAATAATAATTGCAAAAGAATCTCATCATGTTGTAAGAAAGCTTACAATTATTTGTTGGGCTCCATTCAAAACTGTCTTGGGCTGTATGCAGCCCTTGGGCCGCAAATTGGACATGCTTGGTCTAGAGTATTATATATAGAAATGTGTAATAAACTTTGCTAAATAAATGATAAAATTAATAGTGTATTTCTGAATACACTGAAAGTTCAAAGGATGGCCAAATGCTAAAATTGTTTATTTTAATAAAGTCTGGGTATATTTATACTCAGTAATATTGTTTAGGTATAGAAAACTCAGGACAATTTTGTTATTTTGTTTTCTCCAATTCTGCTTCCTGAATTACATATACGGTAGTTTCTCCATCTATAATGTAGATGGAGAGGTAGATAGTTACTACTTAATATAAAAAATAAAAACAAATTATAGCTCAGGATGTAGAAAATCAAGAAAATGTCACTCCTCCTATATAATCATGAATTTTTTTTTGAGCTTATTAGAGTTGAGGCTGAAAGATAAAGCAAGTCGATAGAATTCCTAGTTGTCTCTCAATAGACACAACAACTCAACTGTTCCAACTTGAAAGAATGCAAGTAAAAGAACGCAAGTAAAGGAGGTAGTCCACATATCACCGGGTAAGAGGAAATCAGTAGACTGCCAGATGACAACATGCGTAGCTATGTTTGCTCTGTTCCCCAACAAAGCTGGTGAAAACTATATTAAAAAACAAAACATCTAAAAACTCTGCCAATGGTCTCAAACAAACAAACAAACAAACAAAAAACCCCGTCTATTCAAGAACAGCTGAAAATTCAGTAACAAAAGTGAGAGTCTGCAGGATTCAAACTCTCCCTGTTAAGTGAGGTGGAGACTCTGGTCCACGTTACAGTCCCCAACACAGGAGTGTCTCTGCTCTGAGGCCCCAGAGGAGCAGGGCATCAGCATGTCCCACTCCTGATGACAATTCCTGGGTGAGGGCATTGGAGGGGCTGGGGCTCCCTTCTGCCAGCCTCTACTTACGGAATAAACCTGGACCTTGGGCGCAGCACACTGAAACACTGGCACCTCCATCACTTTTGCCCTGGTTGATGAAGTAGTGATTTCATGCTAGGAGAGGCCAGCCAAGTTCCAGCCCTCTTCACCCCCACAAGCACTGAGGTCCAGAACCAGGCTTCCACTCACAGAAGATGGCTACTGTTCCCCTCTTCACCTTCAAAACAGGGGTTCAGAGATTTTACTTGGGAGAAGCAGGCACAAAACAGAAACAAAACTATAACTACAAAACTTATCCCAAGGAAGTGACTTTAATTGTAATAGAGTGAAGACATTCCAGCTGAAAGGTGTGCGGAAGACAATTAGGAGGAGATTCAATCTGCAGGATAAACTGTAGGACACCTAGTTTTAAGGGGAGCACTAGGGAGTAACACAGATTAGGGGAGTTCTGACTTCAGAACAGAAATCATTAACACTTATCTGAGAAACTGTTCCTTCAAAGGAACCACATTTGAATGGATTAGCTTGTAAGACAATTTATGCCCCAGGGCCTTATTAAAAACAATACAACAACCAGCTGGTAGTTGGTAGAGTTTAAAAGCCGGGGGTGGTCAGGAAAAAAGCTATGAAGAGTCCTACCAGTACCACTGTCATCCCAGGGTGACTGTGGACATACCCAATGTTGTATTATCCTAAGGAACAGGCTGGCACTGAGGGTTGAGGGGAATAGACCTCACTAAAATGATCAGGCCAATCACTAGATAAATAAACAAGCAAACAATAATAGTAAGTTCCAGGGTGGAGGATAGTACTCAGAGTTCCTGTAATCTATTATATAAACTGCTGTTTCCAACAAGAAAAAATTTATGAGATATGCCAAGAAACAGGAAAGCATAACCTATTCACTTGGAAAAAGAATCAGGCAATAAAAATAAAATGGCTGAGGATGTTGGGATCAGCAGGTTGAGTGCTTGCTTTGCATCTATGAGGTCCAGGGATTGAATCCCCGCCCTGGCCCGTGCAAACCCATATGCTGAACTGTGGCGCAACTGGTAACTGCCAGGTTGTCGGTAAAGGTTCTTACCTACCAGACGGGAGGCCCCAGTTCAGTTCCTGCCCCATGTGGCCCCACATCCACCTATGTGGAATAAAACCATGTCACAAATAATGATGTACAACTATGGAGATTGCTCTGGGCCTTCTCCCTTCTCTCTCTCTCTCTCCCTCACCTTCTCTCAAACAGTAAAATAAATCTTTAAAAAAAAATGCCTACAAAGTAATGCTTAAAGAAATTTAAAAAGATGTAATAATTGGAGAAATTACATGTTCATAGACAAAAATATTTAATATTTTATAATAATAATATTTCACAAACTAATACACAGATGTGACACAATACCCATGAAAATCCCAGCTGACATCTTTATAGAAATAAACTACCTGATTCTAAAATTCATCTGAAATCTCAAGGGACTCAGAATAGCTAAAAGAATTTTGACAGAAAAAATAACCAAGTTAAAAGACACACTTCCCATATGAAAAGTTACTACAAAGCTTAAGTAATCAAGGAAGTATAGTCCTGGCACAAGGAGAGACATCTAGATTAATAGGACAGAATTCGGAGTGCAGATACAGATTTGTATATCTGTGGTCAACTGCTTTTCAACGAAGTGTCCAAACTTTTCAATGGGAAAACAATAATCTTTTCAACAAAAATGCCTGAGACAACTTGATAGCCACATGCAAAAGAATGAATATGGGTCCCCTTTCTCACACCATATGCAATAATTTATACAGAATGGAACAAAGCCCAAATGGAAGAGCTAAACCTATAAAACTCTAGAGGAAAACATAGAAGTAAATCTTCATGACCTTGGACTTGGCAATGAATTCTTAGCTATGACACCAAAATTGGTATCCTCAAAATTAAAAATGTTTGTGCTTCTAAGGATGCCATTCAGTAAGTGAACAGACAACCCCCAGAAAACAGAAAATGTTTGCAAAAAATAAATCATGCAAATATTGCTGAACATGAGGGTGGAGCAGAAATATTGAGCAGAAATCTGTGATACCTCAGTCTCCATTCTAAGCACGAAGTAACAATAACCAACTTCTGTAAGTATTCAAAGTCTGCCATGAACAGAAGGTTAGAAGAGAAGCAACAAAACCCCAAAATAAGCCAAATGCTCCTTCTCATATATAAATACTATTAACCTCAGTCTCTACTGTTTGACATATTTTATAGAGCATTCAAGACAAAACTTATCAGATAAAACAAGAAAAAAATCATAATCAAGAGAGAAATTAATCAAAGATTCAGTTTTAAAATGGCCCCAATATTGAAATCATCTGAAAGAGAATTTTAAATAGCTATAATTAATGAAGATCTTGTCAAAAATTGGCAACATGTAAAGTTATGAGCAGATGCAGGGTTTCTGCAGATAGGAAGAAAAACGAACAAGCTATATTTTAAGTGTCGAATGAGGACACTAAAAATAAAATACATGATGTTGGAGATGGAGAATTCCTCCAATGGACTCATCAGCAGACCAAGTGTGGCTGAGGAAAAAAACAAAGAAACAAACAAACAAAATTTGCGGGTAAGTAAATGAAAATTACCCAAACAGAAACTCTAAGATAAAAACAGTGGGATAAGAATAACCCAAAATAGAACAGAGCACTCAAGGGCTTCAGGATTACATCCAATGGTCTAACTTATAAGAGATTTGAGTCTCAAGAGAAGGACGGAAGGAAGGAAGGAAGAAAGGGAGGAAGGAAGGGAGGAAGGAAGGGAGAAAATAAGGACAAGAATAAATCATGACCAGAGAATTTTTAAAATTTATGAAGAAAAGAAGCCACAGATCCATGAATCCCAAATAACCTTAAACAAAATAAAGTTCCCCAATCATACCAATACACATCATAGTCAAACAGCTAAAACTCAGTGATAAAAAGAAAAATCTAAAAAAGCAACCAGAATGTTAAAAAAAAAAATTACATAGAGAGGAACAAAGATCATTTCTTTTCTAATAAAATATTTGATATAAATTGAAAACATAAATGTTTTCATATGTCTTTAATCCTAAAACTAGTAAACTTTATTTTTTTAATGTTGTAGTCTCTACAAATTCAAATATAAAATAAAATAAATAGAATGAATATAATAAAGAATGAGGGGACAATGTGAACATTATTTTGTTTTACTAGAGATACTCTCAGCACTATCAAACATGGCAGTGGAAGTTTTAAACTATTTTGTTCTACATAACAAACAATAAGATTAGGTCTTCTATTGTTCATTCCTTAGCAGCGTAGGAAAAATAATAACCTTCAATAAACATCACCTTCCAGGTCATCATGTTTCAAATACACCATCAAAAACCTATAGTAGAAAGAGCCCCAGGCAATAAGAGAAATTTTAAATGTAATGGGTAGAATTAACACTGCTTATTTGTTCCTCATACTTTTTACTTCATTTTTATTTACACTGATATTATGGGTCCAAAAGATATAGAGAAAATTGTGTATTTGTCTTTTCAATTGCCCTAGAACATATTCAGTTCCATTACAGCATAAAAAAAATTGAACTTTAATCCTAATATAAGATTTTCTGTTTTTTCAACTTCCAGATTATAGTTATTGCTGTAATATGACTGATAGAAACACATCAACCATTGGCCATTTTTCTTTCATTAATTGACTACATTCATTCTAATCTCTGGTTTTACGCACTGCATGGGAATGAGCAGCGACTGGGCTGATTTTCTGAAATCTCTTTCCATCCCCCTTTCTTTCAGTTCTACCTCTAGATGTGCAGCAGATCAAAGCTTTTCAAAAGCAAAAACATGCTCATTGTCTTTGAGTCATAGTATGACATAGAGTGGTGAAGAAGAACAAGAAGTTTGGAACAGCTACAATCGTATCTGTTATGTATCCATCATAGAAGGATGAGCTGAATCGTGCAGAATTGATATGTGCCTATTGTTGAAGCTTTTTTTGTAACATCAGATAGAAATAATCATTCTGAGGCTGGCTTCCCAGGGAAAGATAACTTCTCTCTTTAGGACATGCATTTTCAATGTGGGTAGGTGGGTTTGCAGTTAACTTAAGGCACAGCAAACCAGTGATTCAATTTCAAAGCATTGGTTTTAATTACTGTGGCAATACTAAATGATCAAGCACTGGAAAGTATAATAATACCAAGCAGTGAACTGGTAGTCCTTTGAATGAGAAATTGTTTATCTTCATATTTATATCTGACAAGCCCATAAGTGTGGGGAAATGCAAATGCTTCAGGGACCTGCAAACGGGAGTCTGTCAAGTAGGTATACATGGACAGCAAAATGTTCAGTCCTCTCGAAAATCTTGAAATTTGTTTTCAGAAATCTCTAGGTCACAAAAATTTCACTTAGCACATGCATAGTTGGTTTTGCCTCCATATTTAGGGCTCTAGCTATTTTGCACCATTTTCTTCTGCTACCATTTATAATTTTAAATGAAAGTGTTAAAGATTTTATTCTATTTAACTTTACAATATCTCTGATTGTGCTGAACCTCAGCAAATGTCCTTCAAAAAGTGAATGTCCAAGGTCTTTTTCTAAGAAAATTTTTCCAGAGGATTCATTTTGTAGGACGATATACAAATTAATGAAAAACAAGGTTTTTTTTTTATAGCTTTCTGGGCACTACAAAAACCAAACGAAAACATATATTTTCTAATCAGAACATGACTAAGAATGTAATACACAAACTTTAGATTTTAAAAGAAATCTCGTGAGATGTTCCTCTTAAACCTCTCTGTAACTTCCTTAACGTTTCTTTACCAATAGGGGAAAGATCTGTCTATAGACTGTCACATGGTTCCTTCATGAGCTGGAGTACTCCTTAACCCCAAGAACTGTGCAGACCCAGAGGAGGTGAGCTAAGAATTTGACCACTAGGACCACTTCCTGTCTTGGCTCAGCTGCACAGGTATGAAGAGGTCAGCTCTCTATGGTGGCATGGTAAAGCCATCCCAATGTGA
Organism: Craseonycteris thonglongyai; assembly: GCA_004027555.1. Taxonomy (NCBI): domain Eukaryota; kingdom Metazoa; phylum Chordata; class Mammalia; order Chiroptera; family Craseonycteridae; genus Craseonycteris; species Craseonycteris thonglongyai. The sequence continues at coordinate 19,439 of PVKE010026866.1, forward strand.
TTTGTATAGACTGAAGAGAGGGTATCCAAAGAAAGAAGGCCTCAATCTCAAGATTTGACACAAACTACACATACACCTATATACAAACATCCTCATCTCTCTCTACCACTTCTCTCTCCACCTCTCTCTCTCTCTATGTTTATGATGTCTATGTCTAACTCTATCTCTATCATTTCTATATAATCTATGTCTATATGTCATTTTCTATATATACATATGCATCTATATCATCTATATATTTATATGGTTCTTGGGATCTCTAGACTTGTATCAGTAGTTTATTTGCACCATCACTACAAAGCTCTCTATTGAATTGAATTGCACACTGCCTGGATATAAGAACGTTTCCTTTCTCACCATATAATGTGACACTTGTGTATACAGACATAGGATGGACTCATATATGGTCTTGAGTATGCTACTTACCTGGATAGAATTAATGCCATTTAAATGGCTACATTTTCTGCTCACGACACCAAGAAAATCATTACTAATTTGTGGTCATGTGACATAAATTATTATCATTCTTGATGTTAATATGATTATACTATTGAGTTCTATCAAAAGCATGCTTTAATTTGGCATTAGATCCCCTCCATTTCTTGAAAATTATTGCCATGTGCAGATTAATAATAATATAAAGATCTTTATTTTGTTTCCAAGTTTAATACAGTTGAGTACTTACACATTTGCATCTGAAATGAAAGTAAAGCCTTGTACATTGATTTTTGAGGAATAATATAGCTCTAAATCTTCATCGCAGAATGCTTGTTAGGGAAGTCAAAATTAAGTGGAATTGTGTTCACTGGGAACAAACACAATTTGGCAAAGTTAAGTGGAATCATGCGGTACTAAATCAAATCTATGGAAATTTGGCAAATAAATATTTATTGTGATTCTTCATGCTTTATTTTAAAAGCAGTTTTAATAACCTACTAACAATGTTAATTAAACTTCTATGAGTTTTTATTTTAAAAATAGTTTCTTAAGACCACTGCTTTTTATCCATTCTGCTCTTAGTCTGTTCTTATATCGTAGAATACTTTTTGAACATCTCTCAACATAATATTTTCTTATTACTTTTTTTTAAAGACACAACTTTTAAATGACATTAATTCATAATTATGGAAAATATGCAAAAAGTACATCTATAAAGAAGAGTGAAGGAATTATTAGAAACATGAATAGATAAGCTTCCTAATTCACTCTGATCTACAATCACAGGTCATTGTCTAAATCAGGATTTGAACTTTTTCTATTATATTCCCAGCCAGTTCTTAATATATTTTTTATAGCTTTTACTTATGAACTTATAATGGCCCAATAAAGCCTTGCAGGTCTCATCTAACAATGCTATTATAGAGGGAATGTCTGGAGTCTCCAAAATTCACACACTGAAGCCCTAACCATAATTGATGGGATCTGGAGATGGGGCATTTAGAAAATAATTCAGTTTAGATGCGGTCACGAGGGTGGGGCCCACATTATACAATTAGTGGCCTTATCAGAAGAGAGCTTACTTTTCCTGCGCTTTCCCCTCACACAGGAAGAGGCTATGTGAACACACAGTGAGTTGGCAACTGCCTATAAGTGAGGAGGAGTCTCAGAATGAAACCTACGTTGCCAGCATCTTGATCTTGAACTTCCCAGACTCAATAAAGCTCTGTTGTTTAATCCACCAGTATATGGTATTTTTGTTATAGCAGCTCCAGCTAAGTGAAGTCCCAATTTATACTTCAGTTCATTTTCTTTGGTTGCTAAAAATGAACCCTGACCCACTTAAGCAGGACAAAGAGAGAGACTGGAAAGAGAGCAGGGAGCTCACGAGATTAGAGAAAACGCATTACCACCAGATGTGTGAAGTGTTTGATGCAGAATTGCTCTCAGAATTGTAGCAGCAGGAGTAAGGTCACCATCTTTCTAGGCGTTTCCATCAGATGCCTCAGCTTCTACTGCCTTCAGTCCAACGACCTTTCATTTTCATGTGTCTTTGCTGAAGATGCAAGTTCCCATCAGAGAGAAGCTGGCTTGCCTCGGAGTTGGTAAAATATAATCTGGGATTTTTGTATTAATTTTTATGAGTAACATGAGTCAAAATTATGTTTTTCTTCATTGTTTTCATCTTCTAGTTTTGTTAAGAATATAATGCAGGTGTTATTATAGAATTAAAAAGGGGTACGTGTGTTTAGAATAGTATAAATAGCATAAACACTGTTCCTAGAAGTTTTTGTTTTTTTTTAAATTTATTGTTAAATTTGATGAGGTTACATTGGTTGGTAACAATTAGACAGTTTACAGATGTACAAGTCCACCTCACATCATTCATGCATCGTATTATGTGCCCATCACTCAGTATCAGCTCCCCTTCCATCACCTTATATCTAGTGCCCACTCCCACCTCCCCCCACAACTGTCCCCCTGCTTGAAGGTTTTTTTAAAAAAGCAATTACCCTAAGGAATTTAGCACCCATTAAAGTCAAGTCTCTTCAAACCCTCCCTCAATTTTCCTTATGAAAAGAAGCCCTGCTCCTTTCTCCTTTTATCATCACAAATTTGTTA
>PVKE010026867.1:0-21995 GCA_004027555.1 Craseonycteris thonglongyai
ATGCAAATTTAGTGCTGTGGCTGAGACTTAATTCCCATTAAAATTACTACAAACAGTAGTACTGTAATTAGAATCAATTTAACTGCTACTTTCAAATGTATTGATTTGACAGTATTTTTACAAATATACAAGGTGGCCCAAAACTAGGTATACAGTTGAATCAATGAAATTCATCACAACAGATTATATGGGTACACATGCTCACTGACACACAACAAAATAAAAACTATACTGTATACCTCCTTTTGAGCCATGCCATACAACGTCTTTTTTATTCTATTAGCACAAATAAGGGTCAATGTAATAGGTCCTAAGAAGAGTGAATATGGCGAACTGGGCATGGAGTGGCTGCAAGTAGTTGGAGATTTGGCTTGCATCACTTTATTAAATACTTATAGAAGTCATATCATTCAACCTTCTAGGCAAGGAAGCTTTACAAATGTCTCAAGAACATTAAAAAACAAACAAACAAACAAACAAACAAAAACCGCCAGAACAGTTTTTGGCTCCAATTTGTTTTTGATCATCTTATTTTGAAATTGCCTATTTCATTATTTAGTACAGAGGCAAGTAGAATTTCTTGTAAATGTTTCAGTCTTATTAAGAAAATTTTAAAAAGTTAATTCTTTATTAACTTAGAACATTAGCATTTTAATCAGTAAAAATTGGTAATTCAATGTAATAAAGAATAATCAGGTTGAAATAAACACCCTCAGTAATCAGGTTTAAGCCAAATTACTTACTTCAATCTGAATAATTTTTTTCCATTAAATGTGTTCCCAATTCTGAATCAAGATGATATATTTATGAAATGGAAAGTACTCAGTTAAACTATTGCCTATTGTTGCATGCATCAGATTCCAACACAGCAGGGGTATACCTACACAGTCAAGGAAGATTAAATATTCATTATCTACAATGATCAAATTAATTGGACATTTTCCAGATCTCTACCTCTCTGTGTATTCTCTACACCCAGTTTCTCAGTCCTCTATCTATCCAATCTGGGATGGAATAGAACACTCCATAAACATATTTGCAAAGAGTATATTTATATCTAGGAAATCAATTGATATATTAATTTAAAAGTATATGATGATGAGAAAACTATACTGAGCTTTAAGCATTATAAGGTTTTACTTGCTTTTATCCAGTTAGTATGTTGGGCATATTGGGCAATGTCTCATATCAGCAGCTCTGGGTAATAAAACACAAATGAATCAGTCATTGATGAACAATTCTTTATTGATTTTTTTCTATATATCCCTTACTGAAGGGAACATGTTAGTAGATAAAGGAAAATTATAAAACATAGCCTCTCAGCCCTAAAAACACTACATTGACACCAAAGTAAACTTTCTATCCCACTCAGAGAATTTTCCAGGAAGACATAAAAGCTTGAACAATTGGGTAGAATAGCTTTGACCTGTAATATCAAGTTTTAGTCATTGTAATCAAATTGTTCTCAGCAATACAATGTGCATCGGTTTAATTCTATTATTTTCCACAGTCAAATCTATTTTTTATGAAATAGATTTGCATGACTGATATATAATTTCTGTACTGCAAAGCTAACTAATGCAATCACCGAGTTAGCTAAATGAAAAGTGACATATATTGTGTTACTACACTGCTTTAGCTACTTTGCAAATACTCCATTCAATTCTCAAAACAAACATGTGGATTAAATTTTAATATTCTTATTTTATAAAATATTTAGAGAAGCAGACCTAAGAACCCTTTGGCTGCTAAGAATTAGCAGAGCTATAAGTCAAAGCCAAGTTTCTTAACTCCAAAAGTTTATACACTTATTTCTTTATGGGGGCAAAGCTCTAAGTGATAAGAAAAGTAATAATGTGAATTTTAATTTTAAAAAGATACATTTAAACTAACACTCACTGAGCACTAGCTATGAATCAAGTGATGTTCTGAAATCTTTGAAAAAAATATTTCAGATTTATTTGATCCTCATGATGACCTTGTAGGCACTATAATTGCCTTCATATTACACATTAAGAAACTAACTCAGGGAAGCCCAGTAAATTTCCCAGGGTCATAGAGCTCGGTGAAACTGAGATCAGGCCTGACAGTATAATACCTTCCCATTTTATGATCCACTGTTTTCATATTAATATATTTATCTATTCTCTAAAGCCAAAATCTCTGTTAAAAGAGTTTGTATTCTATGGAAGAAAAAATAAAAAATGATGATTACAATGTTCTGTAATAGACATCTACAGAGCAAGCATCTAAACCATAATAAATAGAGAAACACGAGTCTTCTACAAAATTAGCATATATTTATTCATAGCATCTTTTCTTCATAAAAATATAGTACATTTAATACTTATAATATTTGTATTACCTTTGTTCCAACTCCTCTGATTTAATAATATTTTAAGAGGAAAAGTTCTGCAATATTACATTTGTCCAGATTAACTGACAAGTCTAGCTAAATGATTAACTTCTGTTTACATTCTCCATGAAAAAAAATCAATAAAGTTTTCTTTTACGGTACTCTACTAACTGATATCATTTGGTGTGGGTTGTATTGGATGAGAGGAAGGTGTCAGTTCATTCTCTAGATGTTGCTCTTGATTTGAGATTGGAAATTAGGAAATCCAAGATATTTTGGACATTTCAGTTTAGAAAGTAAGAACCTGACTAAATTGTTCTTTGTGCTTCCATTGTAGCAATGGAAACATTGAACTTTATTATGAGTGCATACCTATGCATCTTGGCATAAGGATGGGTCAGATTAAAGAGCTTTTCTCTGTACATTAGGACATAATGATCTTAGGTATCTTGAAATATCAAGTTTCATCCTCAAGGTAGAGGGTAGAAAACTAGGCCTTTTATTATAAAATGCAAACTAAACTGGTTAAAATCTTGAATTTAAACTCTTAGTGGTTAAATGGGCTTATACAACAAGGGTAGTAATTGAGACACTGGACCAAAACACTGCAGTTTGGTCCAATTTACCTGAGACAGGAAAAACGTGAATTAACCCAGTTCCTGCCAATCTTACCTGGAGTGAATCATCGCTGCTGGCTCCTATTATAGTTGATTCTAAATCTGCTATGGTTATGTAGCAGCCCTTATGAGGATTCTGACATACTTGTCATAGTTCTATAATACCTTTTTGCTACCTTAACGCATACATATCTTTCTTCTTCCAAAATAAAATCCAACCCTTCAGCTAATTAGGCATTTGAATATGGACTAATGTTTTACCATGAGTTAAAAGGCCCACTTGCTGCTGAAATACCAGTAAATCAGCGTAACATTCTCTTAGCAAGATTGATTGCTCATGATTAAAAGAAAACTTCTGTGATGGGTATAAAGAGAAAGGACTTATTCCCTTTAAAAATTAATTACGTGGTGGGGAAGCCGGGATGGCTCAGTGGGTTAGGCTCTTGCTTTGCAGCCCCAGGAACCAAGGATCGAATCCCGGCCCCGGCCATGCTGACCCATATGCTGAACTGGAGAGTGCCCCCAGTTCAGTTCTCACCAGGGTGAGACCCCGGCCCAATTCCTGCCCTGTGCAGCCCCGCCCCCCTGTGGAATGAAACTACATGGAAAAACCAATGATGTGCAACTATGGAGACTGTTCTGGGCCCTCCCCCTTCTCTCTGTCTCTGTCTCTCTTTCTGTCAAAAACAATAAATAAATCTTTTTTTAAAAATTAATTACGTGGAATATTAGTATTTTTCTAATTATTTAGTTTATAATCACTTGTTTTCTAGACAATTCAGTTAAAAAATATGAGAAAAAAAAACATACACATACTACCTACTTCAAATAGTTCTAATAAGTATGGTCACACACATACCAGCTAATAAGTAAATAAATAGATAAGTTTACTATTTTTTTCTTTTCCCTTGTTTTAAATCATAGGCCTGTTAACCTTAGATGGTGCTTATCCAGTTTTTCCAGAGAACTTTTCATAAAAGGATATGGTCTATCACTCCTTAAAATCCATAAATCATTTGAAAATTTGTTGTTCTATTAATTTTTAGCAGATTTGGAGAAATACTTTTTATCCTGAGACATAGGATTATGTTGGGTTTTTTTCTTTCCTTTATATCATGAAATGTAAGTCAGAGATTTTCTCTTTCTGCTTCAGAATGCAAATAGGAAATTAGAAAGTAAACTATAATAAAAGGCTATTCTTTTGTTGTTGTTGTTAAATTTATTGGGGTGACATTGATTGTTAACAATTAGATAGTTTCCGGATGTACAAGTCCATATCACATCACCTATGCATCACATTATTAAAAGGCCATTCTTAACTTGGGTGGCATCATCATCACTATCATTGCATCTATTATGCATCCACATTGAGGCTTGTACCGTCTAAGTTAGACATACTTCCTGCTGCCAACAAGATCAATGATAGTTGAGGTAATATGGATTAAAAATTGATGATGCTTAAATAAACCAATAATTATCCTGTGATACATGTGTCTTTAAAATTACTGAAGAGATATGCTATGAGGTAAGTGGTTCTAGTTTAAGCAAAAAAGCTTCCAAAGGAAATTATTTCCAACATTTATTTTACATAGCCCTTAATTTTTCTTATTATTTTTTAAATTAAATAATTCTGTTTATGGCAAAAATGTACATTATAACATAAAAGTAAGACTTCAAAGAAGAGGGTAAAGATTACAATTACATATAATTCAACCGCTCCCAGATTGTGTGTGCTAAAAAACAGAGAAAAGAGAAGAAGGGCCACGCCTGGGGAAGTGTCTGCACACCACTTAGACCAGGGAAGAGAAAACCAGTACAATCCGTGTGAAAAGGAGGTTGAGTTAAGTGAAGTATCACCATGAAGCAATTGGTGCTTTAATAATTCTAGGAAAACCACCATGTTTCAGTTGAACTGTTTGTCCAAATTTCCTATCATTTGGAAATCTATAGGGGTATTTTGTTGTTGTTGTTTTTTCAATTCTTTATGCTTAATTGGGCTCTATGGTTAATCAAGATGACTTGTGTGGGATTCACGCCAGAGAAGTTGCCAAAGAGAGTAATATGCTACATCCACACCATATTTCTTTGAGATGGCTTATAGGGTTTTCTTTGTGTGGAGCACAGGGGCAGGTAACCTCATTTTGCTAGTAGGGGTTAAGGTAATTTAGAAGCAACTTCACCTTGGCAGTATAAAGAGCAAAGAACTCTGAGTGCTTTTTCAGAAATGCAGCTTGCCACTTAACGTAATTTCTAGGACATCTTTAAGAGCTGTCATTTAGAACATATGTTCCTCTGACTATTCTCCTTTTACGTAGTCAGAATAAATAACAGACACCAATTCCAAGTTTTGTCTAGAATACTTTCTTTATTGAAGCCATAATGATGCATTTTCTTCTAAACATTGAGTTATCTTGAAATCTGTAGAAATATTTATTGTCTTAATAACACCAGGCACCATAGGATAGAAAAATGATAAAGTTGAGTCACTGCACCAACAAAGCCTGCATGCCCACCATATAATCGAGTGTGTCATTTATGTTCCCTGACTGATCAGAGGAATCTTTATTCGTATGAAAAACAGAAAATGCATGGTTTATTGAATTTAATCTTCTTAGAAACTTTTCTCCTCTGAAGACAATACCCTCAAGAAGCTTTTAGGGAGGCAGCTGATAAATGCATGAACATGAAGCTCCGTATTTTTGCCTGACAGTCCATTAGGTGGAATATAAAGTCTAGAAGTTTGAAATTTACTTATCATACTGATTTCATTGTCTGTAATGATGGACTGATTATTTGTACTTTTAAGATAATGTTTTGTCATCCTCTAGAAAAAAAAAACTAACTTGATTAGTGCGACACACCATAGAAGCTTCCAAAAGGAAGTCAGCGTACTACAGATCCCTGTGCTCAGGTAGTTAGGACACGTCCCCTAAGCACAGCTCTACTGACTCCCATCTGATGTAAAAGATGGCTGTGTGATCAGAACAGGGCAATAATTAAATCCCAATGCTTTTAACTTCAGCAATTTGTTTACAAATTAAGAGTACTTTAATGTCTATTGTGTTATTAATAAAATAAGCAAGGCTGATACATATAAATTTCAATGTTTTTTAAAGACCCAAAACCACACGAAGACCATATCCATTGCATATAAAAGTCAGGCACCACAGAAGAGGGAAGCTTCGTTTTTGGAAAATATATTTTATTTTTTATCCATAAATTTCTAGTTACAAAATTTATTCTCCTGATTTAATTTGCCACATTGTTAAAAAGAAATTCTTCAAGAACAAAGCCCATCATTTTCTAAAGAGTAAAAGGGGGAGGACGCCTTATGAATACCAATTCATGTTCGGGCACAATTGCTCTTAAAATGAAATGAATTTCACAAAGTAAGCCTTAGAGTTCATCATTTTAAGTCACCTAGGTTGGTTTACATACTAATCCACTTCCCCAGCATCCCCCTTTGTGACCTGGCAGGCTTCAGGTCTGCACAAAGGCAGAGAGACAGTCTGCTGAAAGGTCTGTTCTTTTAAAATGTCACTCCTCACTGTGGAATGTTTTATTAAGGGTAATGGGAAACGTGCAGGTTCAGTGGTGAATTTGCTTTTCTTTCCTCAGCTGAAATTTGAACACAGACTTAATGGGGAAATTTGTCATTAAATTTAAGAGCAGAGTAAGCTGGGTATCAGCCTCCACTCCGAACGGCAGATTCCAGGCTAACTTCTCAGGCAGTTTGACCATCACATCCCAGGGTGGCCACTGTCTGAGGCCAAAAATCACATGGTTAAGTTTAAACATTGCTTAAAAAAAAAAAAAAATTAACAGGCTATGGGGGAAATTTTTCATAATAAGAAAAACTATTTTCCCCTAAGCAATAATAATGATGCATCAACATGACTCATATTACATGCTTTCATGTAGTTACTAATATGCAGGTCAAGTCATTTGATCTAAAGCATAATGACAACCACAGTGAAAGCCTGCAATGGCATGATCACATAATAGATGGGTGTTAGTCTCTTTCCCAACGTTAGACCTGTATGAGGATTTCTCTTATCTCAGTAAAAGCCTTCTGTGGGTGGTTTTTCATTCATAATGAACTTGTATAACACTTATTTCCTCTACTGAATGAGGTGATTTCCAGGATGGAAAGGGATTAGGATTTGTAATTCTATAAAACTATGTTGGATTTCATATTTTGTACTTAGTATTAATAATGCTGGCTTTGTGGGTGTGTGACTTCCAGCAGTTTCTTAGGCTTTAGTCTTTTCTTTTTTTTTAATGAATTCTTTCCCTCTGAAGGCAAGACTCAGAAGGTTTTAATGCTTTGCAGTCACTGTCTTGAAATTCTTCATAAATTTATATCTGAATTTGTGCTTTGTTCAGCAAAGTCTGATGAGACACTGACTCACAGGAGCTTGGAGCCCGATGTCCCACAGTGTCCCGATTTCCGGGAATGAGTTCTCAGGTAGCCTGCCCTTTCTTTCACTGGTACCTCATGCCCCACCCAGGTCCCCCTCCCAGCCCTGCCCAGTGACCACTGCTGTCTTCTGCCCCTGGTGGAGCCTGCGCAGGGAAGGGTCAGATTAGGCTTGAGTGCCAGTGTAGCAAGTCGTAGGGTCAGGCTCCGGGCACCTGTTACAGTCTACTTATATCATTTGAGTGTCCTCATCTCCAAATTAGGGCAACATTCAACAGAAATAAAATACGTTATGACAGCTTGAGACAGAGACTGTAAAAACTAGGAAAAGCTTCTTTTCTGCTTTTTGATCAAAGGGTTCATATTTTCATCTTGTGCTTGCCCTCACAAATTACATAGCCAGCCCTATCAGTATAATCTTGAGAAAATTATGTAAACTTTATAAGCCTCAGTTTTTCTATTTAGAAAATAGGAATGACAATGATACCTATAACGTAGAGTTGCATTACGGCTCAACATTTTTTAAAATTTACATAAAGAGCTTAACATAGAGCCTGATACATACTACAAGAGGACTAATAATGTTAGTTATTAGTTTCAAAAGTTATAAAACAGACAAAAACATGTTTTGACCTCACATAGTTATGTGGACAACTGAGTAAGTACAAGACAAACTTAAATTTCACATATCTCAGAAATTCAGGGTCTATATTAAGAATATTTTGACCCATAATTTCTTAAAGTTCAAACATACCAGATTAACATGCATATTTTTCAGTGTTACTGAAGACCTTGTAATTTATATAAAAACCAAAAGAGCTATTTTTAAAAGAATGATTTATAAAATGTAGAAAATAGAGGATGCTGGGATGGCTCAGTGGGCTAAGCACTCACTTTGCAGTCCCAAGGTCCGAGGATTGAATCCCGGCCCTTGCTCCGTGCAGACCCATATGCTAAACTGGGGTGTGGCCCCCAGTTCGGTTCTCACCGGGGAAAGCTGCCCATGTGGAAGGCCCCTGCCAGGTTCCTGCTCTGCATGCGCCCAACCCACCTGTGTGAAATGAAACTATGTCAAAAACTGATGACATACAACTATGGAGACTGCCCTGAGCCCTCCCCCTTCTCTGTCTGTCTGTCTGTCTCTCACTCTCTCTCACGCTCTCTCTCTGTCAAAGACAATAAAATACATCTTTAAAAACTGTAGAAAATATTAGGGAAAAAAGGTCCTATTAAGGAACAATTGCTAGAATGTCACTGTACTGTGGCTTGGAGACCACATGGAGAAAATATTTGATATAAAGGCTGTGGATTTAGGTGTCGAGTCTTAAAGGACTCCCTGCAGCCCTGGGTGACAGTGAGCACTATCCATTCTTAGAGAACTCCCAAGGGGAAAGTTGCAGCCTAAGCAATAACTAATCTCTAAAACCAATTTTCATGGAAGAAATAAATGATAAAGGAGAGGTTTAAAAAAAAAGTACTACTATAAATCCCAGAAATCACTTCATACTCATCCTGAGAGTCATTTCTTTGCTAGAAGAAAACTCCTTTGCCTATACAGAGAACACATTAATCTCCTCAAAGGCATTCAGAAGGGACCCAGGGGTGGCAAACCTTTTGGCGATTGTGTGCCAAAGTTTATGAAATAAGAGTATACTCGCTCGACTCGCGTGCCAACCCATCGAGTGAGATAGATGTATCAATTATTTTTATGCCTATAAGAGCATAAACAATAATTTTTTAAATGGTATTCACAGCTCTGCATGCCGAAATAATTGCTCCGCGTGCCACTTTGGGCACGTGTGCCAAAGGTTCGCCACCCCCAGGCTAGACCCTCAGGCATGGCTTCATCCAGCAGCAGAATCATGATAACTGTTTTGGCTCATGGAATCCTGGACCCTTCCTGCCTCCTGGCCAGCAGCCCTTGAAAGACACTCTACAGGCAAATACAATGGCCAGACCCACATGACTCCTTTTTAGATTTATTGCCACTCTTGCTAGATGACAATACTCAAAAGAAGGCAATCCCCTGTTGAATAATGCCCACCTTCTAAATCAGACTGATTTAAAAAATTTTTATTTACCTACAGTGTGATGAAAGCCAAAAATATATAACAGAAGTATGACTGATATAAAACATATCTGAAATTAAGAAGAATAAACTTAATATTCAGAAATCATTGTCTTGAAAGTAAAATTAATATCCTGCTGAAATTAGTATCTCCCAGCTTGGTGTTTTCAAACATTTATCTCTGTTATATTTTTGTGTTCTGCCTACTAATTTGTAAACATATCTGTCCTTGAGACTTTTATGCTCTTGAAAGATAAGTATCATTTCTAATTGATCATTGTACCTCCCACATCAGCTTCTAATTTGATACTTGATGCATGTATAGTGTAAATTAATGCTTGTGTACTTGAACTGTTATTCTCTAAGCAAAAACTTCTCGTTTTAACAATGTTGAAAATAAAATAGCCCCCACCTTAACTGATTGATTAATATTAATTATAACTAGAGCTTTTTACCATTTAATGTTATCCAAACTTTGACATCATTAACCCATTTTCCTGAATTCGGTTTACTTCTTCAGAGAGGCAGTGTGGTATAAAGCACTGGATCCCAAAATGTGGTCCCCAGATGAGCATCATCAGCACCACTAGGTATGACAAGTCAGAAATGTAAACTCTTGGGTCCCAGCCCAGATGTACTGAATCACAAGCTCTGGAGTGAGGCTCAGAAACCTGCATCTTAACAAACCATTCTTGTAATCATCAGGCACAATAAAGGGTGAAGATAACTGGTATAAAGGAAGAAACAAAATACTGAGAAGCCCTGAGTTCTAGTCCCAGTCCATACTTTGTTTGTAAATGTGTGCAAATTCTTTAAGCTCTTTAAGGATCCATGTTCTTCTCTGAAAAAATTTATGAATAATAATACTTATTTCATTCATTTTCAATAAATATTATGTAAGATAGTATTTGCTAGGAATTTGACACATAAAAAGATCTCAATAAATGGTAGTCATTGCCATAGGATGGTCTGCAATTTACAGTCCTTCTTCACAATGCCTAATCTTCCATACTCTGTATCACGTAAGACTTTTCAGCAGCTAATTCATAATTCCAAGTTAGGACTCAGAAATAACAATTATTACAGTTTTCTTACCTGAAAACAGTGTTCCTGATAAGATTAATGGAAGAGGCTGTGACAGTCTGTTAAGTACCAAGCAAAACCTCCTTTTTGTCACATATCAGTAATTAGCCCCTTTTGATTGTGTATAAAGAACAAATCAGGCACTTAAAATGGATAATCCATTCCCAGGGAAATCCAGACAGTGGTAAGTGGTTAATAAAACAGAACACTTTAGATAAAGAATACCTGAGTTTTGTCAGCAAGACCAGTAGGAAAAACTACACTGAATGCTCTCCTAATTGGCTCCTGTGTTAGAAAACAAATCTCTTGTGTGCTGTACTATATGACTGACAGGAAAAAGGTAAAAAATAATAACAATAATGGTTTGGGAAAAGGCTGCTTCCTTGGCAGGCTTACCAGGCTATTATACTGTTACCTACATGAACTCTCCCTGAGGCATTAATTACCAGAAATGACCACCTGGAGATTAGGCGGCCCCCTTTGTTCAGGGGTTCAGGTTGCCCAGCTCTGTGATGAAACCCTCCCCATCCATGATAAGCATCAGCTTCCAGCAGCAGCAGCACAGTAATGAGATCAAATCATTCCATTTGCACTTTAACCTACCTGGGTGAGACAAAGGCTCAGCAAAGAGAATATGTCATGGAATTTAATTTGGACTTCTGGAGTTTAGACTTGTTTTCATCAATAAAATAAATGTTTAAATCCAAAGCCATTTGCAGAAGCAGGCGCAATGAAACACTGACTTCTTAGCTTCTAGATCATGCTAGCTAGGTTCTTGCCAGTGCATACATTCCTAATAAAAGCAAGAAAAATAAAAATAGTGAGTGTTGTCTATTGCCCATTTAAAAGACATAGTCCAATCTGTGCGATCTTACACACATAAACCGAACTTTTTTGGATGGTTATATTTGTCTTTGAATTTGTGAATAATATTGCAAATTACAATGAGCCTGAATTATAGGTTTGCATTTGCTGAGCACAAGATACTGTCTGCACTAAATGACTTTTTAAAGAGTTTTCTAATGAGCAGCAGCGTTCAATATATGGGGAGCCATGAGCACTACATGTATCAAAGTGCTAGCTGTGAAAACAGGTTTTCTTAATTAATAGGAATTAAATTAAAGGAGCCATTTGACTGTATAAATAAACATATTACAATGATATAGGGAGGAATCGGACTCATTGCAGGTGGTAAAGTGACTGGAAAGATCAATTTAATTTTCTAACTTTCTTCTCCTCTTCCCTCCATCAGCTGATTTATTTGCTTCTAAGTTGACAGCAATATAGATGTGTCTCATCTTCATGTGGACCCTGGCTTTGCTCAGGCTGCTACTTTGCCTTTGGTGTTTTCAACTTCACAAACATCCAAGGTTATTCCAGTCCTTACACATCTACATTGCATATCAAAGACTATACATATTTTAAACATGAGGTATTTGTACTATGTATTCTAACAGCTATGCAAAACAACATTCCACATATGCCAAGGGGAAGACCAAAGAGAGAAAGCCTAAATAAAAAAGAACCAACATTGAGGCAAGTAAAAAAATTGACCAACTATATAATCTACCGTTTCATAACTCCATATGAATGTTTTCTTAAAAAATATGGAGCATCTGCCATCACAATACTTGTTACATATAAGTGATAACTAACTTTGGGTCCCGTTAGACTACTTAGTTGACTGCTGGTACACAGACTATTACTAAGGTTACAGGAAGAAGGGCAGTACAGGATTACAAAGCATCTAAATTAAGCCTCATTATTCTGTGGGCTAATGTATCTCTATATTACCATCCTATAGACCAAGCTGGATAAAAACAGACATATATATAATCAGAGAAGTGCTGTAAATATAACATCTCTTAACTAAAATATTATTGAACAATGAGAGAAGGTGATAAAATTTAGCTATTATGTTCATTATTAAAAGTTTCTTTTTAAGATCAAGGAGGGTGTTATCTCAGTGCTCTACAATTAATCAACTTACCATGGGCATTAATTAATAATAATTAATTTTAATAAATCTTCAAATTATTTTTTATTTATAAAGAAATGTGTATATTTATTATTAAAACTTGAAAATAAAACATAGACAATAAGAGGAACCCATTTTTCTACCTTGTAAAAATAGTTTCTAATATATTGGCTATTTAGCTCATTCTTGCTTATTATTTTTATGCTTTTTAAATAATGGACATCACACTTCCCCTGGGGAGCTTTGTCTGCCCTCTTCACCCTGGTTAGACCAGCTGGCTCTTCCCAGGATACCAATATCCCCTCACTCACTTACTCTGCCTTACTTTAAACACCTATTCAAGGCAGGCATGTTCAAATTATGGCCCAGGATGGCTTTGAATGCAGCCCAAAACAAATTCTTAAAACATTATGAGATTTTTTGTGGGTGACTTTGATTTTTTTTTAGCCCATCAGCTAATCGTTAGTTTTAGCATATTTTATGTGTGGCTCAAGACAATTCTTCTTCTTCCAATATAGCCCAGCTAAGTCAAAAGTTTGGACACCACAGATTTAAGAATTCTAAATGAGAAAAATCCTTCTAATCCCTCTGTAGCTAGCACTAAGTGCACTGCACCTATAAACATTAAACCCAGGATTATAAAAGGAGCATATATATAGATGAGTCAACTCTGATTCTATATACAACATTTTTCACTTAACATTATATCATAAGAATCATCCTTTGTAATTAAGTTCCTTCAGAAAAAAATGTTTGATGTATAGTAATTTATTACATGGCTATGCTATCATTTCCTTAAACATTTTTATATTATTAGATAATAATCCTCCCACCACTTTGCTATTGTAAAAAAACACAATGTTCCTGGAAAAAAGTCAGGATAGCAAAGAAATTGAAAGTAAGAATCTTAACATTAAAAAATAGAGGATATTTTTGAGGATATTTTTGAATTGTTAAAAATCCCAACTGCAAAAATGATGTGTCCTTGAGCAGAAGAATGTTGTGATAGATACATGTTGAAATATATATATGTATATGTATATAGATACATACATACATACACATACAGAGAGAGAGAGAGAACAAATGTAGTTAAAATTTAACAAGTGGTAAATCTGATTGAATAAGTAAATGGTTTCTTGTACTCAGTTCTTGATTTCTCTATAGACTTAAATTTTTCAAAATGGTTAAAAAAATTATGGACCCTGAATTTCACACACCTAGGTTTTAATCCTGCTTTCACCACTTATTAGTTTTGTAATCACTAATTAACTTCACTACACCTGTTTTCTTACCAATAAGATAGAAGCAATAACAGTAAAGGTCTCATAGAATTATTCTGAGAATGGTTATATGAATTAATACATCAATACATTTATTACAGTTACTATTGTATAAATGCTTTATAATGGTCAGCTATTATAATATCATTTTACATAAATTTGTCTATTTTTTTTTGCATTTTTATTTAGACTATTACAATTTTTTCTTAGGTTAGAATACTAAAAGTGCAATTACAGAATCAAAGAGCATGGGAACTTTGGGAGCTTCTGGTTGATATTAACAGACTGCTTTCCACATAGAGTTGATTAGTTAATACTCCAGCAGTAGTCTTTTCAGTATTGAGAATTTTTATTTTGTATTTAAATTAAGGATAGTAAACAATTAGATTGCATTATTTGATAGCTATTTCAACATGTCTTAATTAGGATCAGTGTCAAATAAATATTTTTAAATCTTATTGCCATACTTAGATTTGAAAAACAATACTGACATTCACTGGATTTGCTGAAAAATAAGACAGTAGGATGAGAATTGTCAAATCTTAAAGAACCTGAATATAATAGATTCTTAGGGAAGTGGAATAGCTCAGTGGGTTAAGTGCTCACTTTGCAGCCCCAGGGACCAAGGATTGAATCCCGGCCCCGGCCCGTGCTGACCCATATGCTGAACTGGGGAGTGCCCCAGTTCAGTTCTCACTGGGATGAGATCCCAGCCCAGTTCCTGCCCTGTGCAGCCCCACGCCCACCTATGGAATGAAACTATGTGGAAAAACCAAGGATGTGCAACTATGGAGACTGCTCTGGGCCCTCCCCATTCTCTCTGTCTCTGTCTCTGTATCTCTCTTACTCTCTGTCAAAAACAATAAAAATAAATTTAAAAATATATATATTCTTAGTGTTGTGGATTGTACATATTATTTCCTTGCTTTTCCTCTTTCTAATTATTCCGATTTAGCGCAAATATTATTTATTATCATCACTAGAAAAATATAAAGGACTTTAGTTTTCTCAAAACAATTTAAAAAAATGTTTAGTAAAGAAGGCAGATTGGGAAGAGTAGCTGCAATGAGCATTAGAGGTGGTGGAGTTGCTACTTCTAACATTCTCATTGATTGTAATTAAACTGTAAATCTAGAGAAATTCTGTTTCTCAGGTTGTTTGCAAATTATGATATCTCACACAAACCTACCTTATGCTAATCACAAATTTTTATTTCTATCCACATACTTTATATACTTGCTAGGCAACAGTGCAAGTTTAATTCCTCAGAGAGTAGTCCTTAAGTGTAGGAGGCAATGAGAAATGAAGACTGTATTTAGAGAAAAATGACTTTAGAAAAATATGTAATCAAAATACTTCAGCTAGCCTATTATATTTTTATAACATGACAACATTATTTCACCTGTAATTCAATGTGCTAGAAGATAAAGAGAGGGTTCACATTTTGAAGGCAAATAAACTGAAAAACCACCTAAATTTCTGGCTTGTATATAAGATTCCCATTTCAGTTCAGATTCCATTGGTTTACAAAAAGATCACCATAATTTTGTCTATAAAGGAGTAATGCTGGAATTATATCAATCGGTAAAGGTCCTTAACTTTAATTTCCTTTTATCAATCTCAGAGACAATTCAGGAAAGCTTCTGTTGAACTACCTTGACTGGGTCAAGTATAGTAAACCCTGAAGTACTGTGTATAAACTCTCACTGGGAGCATAACTTCTATTTCCAGTCGAATAAAAAAATTATCTTTGGATGAACAATAGTCTCTGTATTTTTTACACAATACCTATACCAAGCAATATCATGGCTTTTCTAAATTGAGACTGCAGACACCCCCATGTGTCCCATTGCATCTTCCAGTTCAACACAATAAAAATTATTATCTCCACAGTCATACAGGTTTACTTGGGGTCTTCAAGGTCTATTTTTCTCATTTCTTGTTTCATTAATGTTTTGAGTGTGTCAAATTGTTTGCCATTTTTCCTAAGACACATTCTAAGTATCTCATGTATGCACAAGTATGTGTACATTCATGCACATTAGCTACACCCTTAATTTCTAGCCAACAGCTTTCTCCTTTTAACAGTATATCCTGTAAGTGAGAATTTTCAAAAAAAGAACAGATCCAGAGAAAATGTGTATCAATTATAGGGTTCCAAAATGAACCTCTAAGCACAATGTCATTTTAAGATTCTTACTGAATCTATGGTTTGTACATCCAGAGGCACCACTCAAAGCAAAACAAATTCATTACAACACATCCACATGAAACAATAAATGTAAGTTTTGCTGTAAAAAGTATTTGAAACAGTTTTGTAATTTTATTTTTGAAAATATTTGGCCATGAGTAACTTTCTTAAACTTGGCTATAATCTTCATGGCAATCAATGTGGATGATAGTTGGAAACTTTTGTGAAGTGAAAAGTATCTAATCTGCTAACAACTATGCAATATATGCCATAGGCCATGAATTTAAAAATTGATCATTTTTCAGTACATAAAATTAAGATCACACTCACATGCATGTGTGCACACACCAATACATATGAAATACAATGAGCAACTTGTGCCAGTTCAGACTCTCAGCCTCAACTGTCTGTTTTTCCAGGGATGGCTGGTCAGAAGGGAGAGCAATGTTTTTATTTTATTTTATACTTTATTTTGACATTCAATATTATTTTATATTAATTTCACATGTACTGTATTGTGGCTAGATATTTATTTGCATAATTTAAGAAGTGATCCCCCTGACTAGTCTAGTACCCACCTGGCACTATGCATAATTATTATCATATTATTGACTATATTCTCTATGCTGTACTTTACATCCTCGTGACTATTGTAGAATTACCAATTTGTACTTCTTAACCTCTTCACCTTTTCACCCAGCCCCCAAACCCCTGTCCCATCTATCAACCAGATAAATGTAATCCCATCTGACACCATATATAGATATAACAATATTATTGACTTTGTTCCTTATTCTATATTCTACATACCCCTGACAACTATGTTAAAAAAAATTGTACTTCTTAATTTCTTCCCTCCTCCTTTTTCTTTCACTCACCTCCAAACCTTCTCCCATCTGGCAACCATCAAAATGTTCTCTGAAAGAAACAATAAAAATAAATCTTCTCAAAAGAGAGCGGTGGGTAGGGGGATGCCAGGACAATTCAGTGGGTTGAGTGCTCACTTTGCAACCCCAGGGTCCAAGGATAAAATCCTGCCCTCAGCCCATGCAGACCCACATGCTGAACTGGGGTGTGCCCCAGTACAGTTCTTTCTGGGGCCCATGCAGTAGGACCCCAGCCCAGTTCCTGCCCTGCACAGCTTCATGTCCACCTGAAAACTAATGATGTGCAATTATGGAGACTGCTTTGGGCAGTCTTCTTTCTGTCTCTGTCTCTTTCTGTCTCCGTCTCTCAGTCAAAAAAAAATAATAATAATAAAAATAAATCTTTTTTAAATGTTCTCTGTATTTAAGAGTTTGGTTCAATTTTGTTTATTTGTTCATTTTGTTTTTTTGGTTCCACATATAAGCAAAATCACATTGCATCTGTCTTCCTCTGTCTGACATACTCCACTCAGCACAATAACCTCCAGGTCCATCCATGCTGCTGCAAATGACAAGATTTCATTCCCATCCATGGCAAAACAAAAATACAAACAAACAAAACTATTCCATTTGATATATATACCACCTACTATTTATCCATTTGACTATTGATGGACACCCGGTATGAACGCCCATCTTGGCCATTGTAAATAATGCTACTTGAACATATAGATGCATTTATCCTCTCAAAGTAACATTTGTGTTTCTTCTGGTAAGTACCCAGAAGTAATATTACTGGGTCCTTCTTCGTCTCTAATCACGGTCTTTGTTTTAAAGTCTATTTTGTCTGGTATAAGTATCTGCTACTCTAGATTTTTCTTTTTTTTTTCTGCTTTTTTCTTCTATTTCTAACCCTTTACTTTCAGTCTGTGTGTGTCTTCCAATCTGAACTCAGCATACGGAAGAATCTTGATTTCTTATCCATTCAGACACCCTACCTTTTGATTGGAGCATTTAATTCATTTACATTGAAAGTAATTATTGATGGATAAGTAGTTATTGCCATTTTATTATTTATCTATAGATTTTCTTCTTTAAAAAAGTTTCTTTAGTATTTCTTATAAAACTGGTTTGGTTGTTATAAACCTCTTTAGTTTTACTTGTCTTGGAAGCCCTTTACCTGTCCTTTGATTCTAAATTATAGCTTTGCTGGGTAGAGTAATCTTGGTTGTAGGGCCTTGATTTTCAACACTTTGAACATTTTCTGCCAATACCTTCTGAACATTTTCTGCCAATACCTTCTGGACTGCAAAATTTCTGCTGAGAAATCAGCTAATAGTTTAAGATTTTCTCTTTGTCTTTATCATTTGGGATTTTAATTACATTTGTCCTTGATGTACTCTTTGTGTTAGTCCTGCTTGAGACTCTCTATGCTTTCTGGGCTTATATATCTATTTCCCCTCAACAGGTTAGGAAAGTATTCAGTCATTATTTCTTCAAACATGTTTTCAATCCCTTACCCTCTCTTTTCTCCTTCTGGTACCCCTATAACATGAATGTTGGTTCACTTAATATTGTCACAGAGGCCCCTTAAAGTATCCTCATTTTTTGAATTCTGGTTTCTTTTTTGCTGTTCTGATTGTTTATTTTCTGCTACCCTATCTTCTAGATTGCTGATTCAGTCTTCTGCTTTACCTAATCCACTATTTTTTTAAATATTTATTTATTTATTTTTATTGCTTTTTGACAGAGAAAGAGAGAGATACAGAGACAGAGACAGAGAGAGAACTGAACTGGGGGAGCTCCCAGTTCAGCATATGGTTCCGCACGGGTCGGGGCCGGGATTCGATCCCTGGTCCCCGGCGCTGCAAAGTGAGCGCTTAACCCACTGAGCCATCCCGGCTTCCCCAACTAATCCACTATTGATTCACTCTTAATGTATTCTTTATTTCAGTTATTGTATTATTTATTCCTGACTTGTTTTTATGTTTTCTCTCTCCATTTTTATATCTCATATTTCTTTGTTGAAGTTCTCCCTGAAATTATTGAGCACACTGATTAATTTTGAGAAAACAAAGGTGATATATTTTCACTTTGTAGACTTGTTTCATTTGAAAAGAAATTAACATGTTTATAGTATACTTACACTAAAAATAACTTAACAAATACATTAATAAGATTAATGCTTGGGGAAGCTGGGATGGCTCAGTGGGTTAAGTACTCACTTTGCAGCTCCAGGGACCAAGGATTGAATCCCGGCCCCGGCCCATGTGGACCCATATGCTGAACTGGGGAATGCCTCCAGTTTGCTTCTCACCGGAGTGAGACCCTGGCCCAGTTCCTGCCCTGTGCAGCCCCGCACCCCCCTGTGGAATAAAACTATGTGAAAAAACCACTGATGTTCAACTATGGAAACTGTTCTGGCCCTCCCACTTCTCTCTGTCTCTGTATCTTGCTCGCTCTCTCTCTCTGTCAAACACAATAAAAATAAATCTTTAAAAAAGATTAATGTTTTTATGAAGACAGGATAAATCAAAAAAGATTCTAAAGAGATTAGGCTGTCAAAACCGTGGTAGCTCTCATGGACATTTCTAGTAACTCATTTGAGAAGCCCTAGTCAAAGAAATTAAATGTGAAACCCTGGAATTATAAAAATTCAACAATGTATAAAATTGGTGCAATTGGACATTGTTGCTTGAAATATGGCAAATCCTTCTTTTTATGTTATACATAAATATCACTTTAAAATGTATACTATATGCTAGGTGTAAAACCTTTTAAACAGTCCTGTGATTTAGAAAGTAAGGAAGATCAAATTAGTGTTGCTGACCCAGAATATGTAGTCCTTATACATATACTATTCTCACTCAAAAATTAACTGCATCTCATTGTGGTTTTCATTTGCATTACCCTAATTGCTAGAGATATTGAGCATTTTTTCATATATCTGTTGACCATTTGTATGTCTTCATGGGAGAAGTGTCTTTTTAGGTCTTCTGCACATTTTTTATATGATTGTTTTTTGTTGTTGATTTGTATGAATTCTTTGTATATTTTAGATATTAGCCCTTTATCAAAGGCATTGTTCTTTTTTTTCTCTCAAAGATTTGTTATCATTGTTTTTGACAGAAAGAGTGAGAGTGAGAGAGAGAAAAGAGGGAGGGCCCAGAGCAGTCTCCATAGTTGTACTTCAGTTTTCCACATAGCTTCATTCCACATGTGGGTACAGGGCTGTGCAGGGAAGAAACTGGCCAGGTGCCCCAGACATAGGATGTTCACCCCAGTGATAAGCGAACTGGGGGCACACCACAGTTCAGCATATGGGTCTACATTGGCCAGGGCCAGGATTTGATCCTTAAACCCCAGGGCTGCAAGAGGAGCATTCAACCTACTGAGCCATCCCAGCATCCCCAGAGGCAGGGTTTGCAAATGTTTTCTTCTATTCAGTTGGTTTCCTTTTTACTTTAAGTTTCCTTTGCTGTGTAGAAGCTTTTTTAATTTGATATAGAATGGCTATAATCAATAAGACAAGGAATAACAAGTGCTTGGGAGGCTGTGGAGGAAAAGGAACCCTCACATACTGCTGGTGGGAATGTAAATTGGTATAGCCATTATGGAAGGCAGTATAGAGATTCCTCAAAAAAATTAGGAATGGAATTGCCATATGACCCAGCCATCCCTCTTCTAGGTATCTACCCCAAAATCTTGAAGACCTTAATTCACAAAGATATATATACCTCATTGTTCATAGCAACAGTTAACAGTGAAACAACTTAAGTGTCCTTTGACAGATGACTAGATAAAGAAGTTGTAGTACATCTACACAATGGACTACTACTCAGTGATAAGAAAAGAAGAGATTACAGCCATTTTTGACAACATGGATGAACCTTGAACCATCATATTCAGTGAAATAAGTCAGACTAAAAAAATCAAGAAATATATGACTTTGCTTACAGGTGGAATATAAAACTGAATGTAACAAAGAAACAAAAACTTGTGGACTCAGTCAATAGTTTAGTGGTTACCTGAAGGTAAAGGGAGAAGTGGGTAGGAGAGTGGAGGAGGTTGGGGTATAGAGAGGGGGCATCAAATATATGGTGATGTAAAGAGAACTGACTCTCAGTGGTGAGCACAGAATGCAATGCACAGACAATGTAATGTAGAATCGTACACCTGAAACCTATGTACTTGTTCCAACCCATGTCACCCCAATAAATTTAATACTTAAAAAAATTCACCTGCAACCATAAACTCTGCAACATTAGCTATATTAAGGCCAAGTGCATCAAGGGAGGAGGTTGAAAAGTGTTAGTTGAATGGGTTAAAAGATATATGTGAACCTTTTTATGGAAAGTAGAAATATCTAGAAATAGACAAAACGACTAAGAACTGAACCAAAGTTAATTATAGTCATTTTCTGCATCTTTCAGCTGAAGTTATTAAACCATGCTTTATTTGGTATGAGGTGGGAGGGACGTGGTAATTACACATTATTTATTTATTTTCTTTAGTCAGCCTCTCACTTCAGCATTTAAAATTAAAATTTCCAGTATCCTGTAATGTGTCAGAGATGCAGAAATATTATCATTCTGTTCAAATGACATTATGGGAATGTTTTTATAACTTCAAAATTAACCCATAAGTCAATGTTTCCTATAATCCCTTTTAAGAAGACAAGACAAGTAACATTTATCAACACACACACACTAAGAAACTGCCTAAGCTAACTGCTGGCTTTGAAAGTCAATGACTTACTCTGACATGTTCAATTCTCTATCTCTAAAAACACAAAGCTTTGGGGAAGCCAGGTTCCCCTTTGGCTCAGTGGGTTAAGAGCTCACTTTGCAGCGCTGGGGACTGAGGATTGAATCCCGGCCCCGGCCCGGCCCATGCAGACCCATATGCTGAACTGGGGAGTTCCCCCAGTTCAGCTCTCTCTCTCTCTCTCTCTCTCTCTCTCTCTCTCTCTCTGTCAAAAACCAATAAAAACAAAATTTAAAAACACAAAGCTTAGGCACTCAATAAGTTTGTGTACTTACTACATGACTGGCTGACTCTAAATCAGTGGATGAACGAAAAAGTATATAAATGGGTGATTGAGTGAATTAGTGCTATTGAATAACTGAATAA
>PVKE010026868.1:0-21994 GCA_004027555.1 Craseonycteris thonglongyai
TCGCTTTGAGGCCATGAGGACCGAGGATCGAATCCCGGCTCCGGCCCAGGCAGGACCCACGTGCTGAACTGGGGAGTTCCCACAGTTCGGTTCTCTAACTGTCTCTGTCTCTGTCTCTCTCTCTATCTGTCAAAAAGTAAAATAGAAATAACTATGCACTGAAGACAAAAAGATAATTTCTCTCTATAAAATGTGAAAAAAAAAAAAAAAAAAAAAAAAAAAAAAAAAAAAAAAAAAAAAAAAAAAAAAAAAAAAAAAAAAAAAAAAAAAAAAAAAAAAAAAAAAAAAAAAAAAAAAATCATAATCTAGTTGAAGAGAAAAAGCCAAACAGCAAAAGCAAAAAGCAACAAAACTGAGTCCAAATGATTGCATGCCGGGACCTTGGTCAGAGAAGTGCTTTAAGAGCTCAGGGGAATCCACTTCAGTGTGAGGTGGCCCGTTACGGGGTGGGCAAAGAAGGTGGAACTTGATCTCAGCAGTGAAGACAGATTTTGTTTTTCATTAACTGGGGATGGGGGTGGGCAGGGGTGGTAGTGGTTAGATTTGTGAACGAAGAAAATTATGAGCAAAATAGTAGGAAGGCAGACATTTATAAAACACAGTGGAAACTAGTTTGACTAATGAACATGTCTTTTGTAAAGAAATAGACAAGAGAAGGGAAAGGAAAACCTAGAAGGAAAAAGGAGACAAGGGTCTGTTGCAAAGACACTCAATGGACATTCAGAGTCCAACTCTATTGCCTCCTAAGTGTATGAGGGCTGTCTGGAAAGTATCCAGCCATGTAACCATTCTCGTTATGTTGACAATGGCTGGAATTTTTCTGGATAACCCTCGTATACTGCACTGCAGAAGCCAAAGAGAAGAAAACATTTTCCCAACATTTTCCCTCACCTTGAAGGTGGGGTTGTAGATGGTAATTGGGTTCTCAGCAGGGCCAGCTTCTGGGAACATCCTGTGCAGTTGCATAGGGTCCCTCACTCAGAAGGGCTCTGGGTTGGGTTTAAGGCTCTGTTGTTGTGGTCTTAAAATCCTGAATCATTTTTACTTTGAATTTGTGTTCTGTAAGTGAAATCCAATGGGGTGATGGCACACGTGTAAGAGCAGAGAAGATACACACAATATGGGTGTCTTCGCTGTTCCTTGCTACCCCATTCCACAAGCGCCGATTCCGGTGGACCTACAATATACAAGAGTTCCACAACACTCAAACTACTTCACAGTGTCTCAGTTACACAACTAAACAAGCAGGGCTGCTCTGCACCCTGAGGGGCCACACTTCCCACTCGAGGCAGAACTTCCTTGCAACACAGAAAGAAGGGAAAGGTAGTCTAAGAAACATGAAGCACCAGCCACCCTTATATTTTTTTCTTCCTTGCTATTTTTTACTTCCTTATGCTGAAAGTGAAAATGTGGAAGGAAAGGGTAAGCTAGTACAACCCATCTTTCTTTCTGTCCCTCCTTACCCATCAGAAAGCTAAAGGCATAGAATTTTAACTGGATGTGTGCGTATCAAAAAGTGAAATAAAACTAGCTGAGTTACATAGTTCTGTGCAGTGTTTTCATCACACTGGTAAGAGCAAAATACATGTGCATGTACCAGCTAGGAAATACAAATTGTGTGTTTTCAGTGATTCTACATGCAAATTAAACACTGTCATATTTGTGCTTGAAATTGGCACTACACAATGTGAAATGGTAAAACTTATGCTAATAATTTAAATTTTTAATTTTTCCTTTCTGAGAAACACATTAAATAGTAAATAAAAACCACCATAAGTCCTGAGAGAGAGAGACTTCAGAAGAAAGGGAAAAGCTTTATATTTTAGTACCTTTAACAGCACTTCTTTTTCTTTTTCTTTTTAACAAAGGACCCCACATTTTCATTTTGTGCCAGGTCCAACATACTGTGTAGCAAGTCCTATCAGCCAATTTGATTTCATTGTGTGAGATCTGGAAGGCAAAAATGCTGGGGAAGCCGGGATGGCTCAGCAGGTTAAGCATTTGCTTTGCAGCCCCAGAGACCGAGGATTGAATTCCAGCCCTGGCCCATGAGGACCCATATGCTGAACTGCGGTGTGCTTCCCATGCGGAAGGCTCCCAACCCAATTCCTGCCCTTCGTGGCCCCCTTCCACTTGTGTGGAATGAAACCATGTCAAAAACTGATGACAGGGGAAGCCGGGATGGCTCAGTGGGTTAAGCGCTCACTTTGCAGCGCTGCGGACCAAGGATCGAATCCCGGCCCTGGCCTGTGCGGAACCATATGCTGAACTGGGGGCTCCCCCGGTTCAGTTCTCTCTCTGTCTCTGTATCTCTCTCTCTCTCTCTCTCTCTCTCTCTCTCTCTCTCTCTGTCAAAATAAATAATTAAATAAATAAATATTAAAAACTGATGACATACAACAATGGAAACTGCTCTGGGCCCTCCCCCTTCCCTCTGTCTCTGTCAAAAACAATAAAATAAATCTAAAAAAAACAAAAATGCTGGGGATACCATCTTTCTTCTCTGATCCAGCTTTCATTGACCTGCCACTGCCTGAGGCCAGCCAGGGTTCATGACTTATGTTACTTTCATCACAAAATGAAAATAATGGGAATCCTAGAGCAAGGTTTAAATTAGGTGAGGTTCTTTGCCTATTTGAAAGGCAATTTAGGGTTTTGAGTTTAATACTATTTCTAATTAATTTTAATTTTATTGAGGTTATTAATTTAGTGTAATTTAACATTTCAAATAGTATATGCTTTTCAAAATGGAGATATAATTCATATGCTATAAAATTCACTTTTTGGAGGGAAGCTGGGATGGCTCAGAGAGTTAAGTGCTTGCTTTGCAGCCCCAGAGCCCAAGGATCAAATCCCAGGCCCAGCCCATGCCAGCCCATATGCTGAACTGGGATGTGCCCCCAGTTCAGTTCTTGCTGGGACCTATGCAGGAGACTCCCGGCCCAGTTCCTGCCCTGCGCAGCCCCTCACCCACCTGTGGAGTGAAACTATATGGAAAACGAATGCTGTCAACTATGGAGACTGCTCTGGGCCCTCCCCCGTCTCTCTCTCTGTCAAAAAACAATAAAAATAAATCTTAAAAAACAATTCACTTTTTCTTATTTATTTATTTAGTTAGTTAAATTTATTGGGGTGATATTAATTGATATCAATTACATTGTTTCCAGCTGTACAATTTTACATTACGTTGTCTATACATTGCATTATGTGCTCACCACCCAGAATCAGCTCACTTTCCATCACTGTGTGTTTGATTCCCCCTCCCTACTCCCCACAACCCCCTCAGGTCACTACTAAACTATTGACTGTATTCATGAGTCTTTGTTTCTTTGTTCCTTTCAGTTCTATATTCCACTTGTAAGTGAGGTCATACGTTTCTTGATTCTTTCATTCTGACTTATTTTGCTTAATAAGATGTTTTCAAGGTCCATCCATGTTGTCACAAATGGCTGTATTTCATCTTTTCTTATCGCTGAGTAGTATTCCATTGTATAAATGTACCACAACTTCTTTATCCAGTCATCTATCAGAGGATACTTTGGTTGATTCCACGACTTGGCCACCATGAACAGTGCTGCGATGAACACTGGGGTACATGTATCTTTGCAGATTAAGGTTTTCAGGTTTTTTGGGTAGATACCCAGGAGAGGGATTGCTGGGTCATATGGCAATACCACTCCTACTTTTTTTGAGGAATCTTCACACTACTTTCCATAGTGGTTGTACCAATTTACATTCCCACCAACAGTGTATGAGGGTTCTTTTTGTCCACAGCCTCTCCAGCACTTGTTATTCCTTGTCTTGTTGATTACAGCCATTCTAACAGATGTGAAGTGGCATGTTATTGTGGTGTTATCTTGCATTTTACTAATAGTGAAGCTGAACCTTTTTTATATATCTGTTGGCATTTGTATGTCTTTATGGGAGAAGTATCTATTCAGGTCTTCTTTCCATTTTTCAATTGGATTGTTTGTTTTTTGTTGTTGTTGAGTTGTATGAACACTTTATATATTTTAGATATTATCCCCTTATCAGAGGCATTGTTTGCAAATGTTTTCTCCCATTCAGTTTGTTTCCTCTTTACTTTGTTGACAGTGTCTTTTGCTGTATAGAAGCTTTTTAGTTTGATATAGTTCCATTCATTTACTTTTACTTTTACTTCCCTTTGGGGTCAAGTTCATAAAGTGCTCTCTGAGCCCAAGGTCTATAAGTTTAGTACCAATGCTTTCCTCTATGCACTTTATTGTTTCGGGTCTTATGTGGAGGTCTTTAATCCACTTTGTTAATTTTGGTATATGGTGACAGTTCACAGTCCAGATTCATTCTTTTGCATGTGGTTTTCCAATTTTCCCAGCACCATTTACTGAAGGTGCTTTCTTTTCTCCATTGTATATATTTTTCTCCTTTGTCAAAGATTATCTGTCCATATATTTGTGGGTTTATTTCTGGGTTTTCAACTTTGTTCCATTTATCTATATGACTGTTTTTCTGCTAATATCAAGATGTTTTGATTATTGACACTTTGTAGTATAGACTGAAGTCAGGGAGCATGATGCCTGCAGACTTATTCTTTTTTCAGAGGCTTGCTTTGGTGATTTGGGGTCTTTTGTGGTTCCATCTGAATCTGATAAATTTTTTATCTATTTCTTGAAAGCATGTCTGTGGGATTTTGATGGGAATTGCATGAAATATCTATATTGCTTTGGGTAATATGGCCATTTTAACTATGGTGATTCTTCCAATCCATGAACACAAAATGTCTTTCCATTTCTTTGTATCTTCTTCAATTTCTTTTAGTAGTGTCTTACAGTTTTCCATATATAAGTCCTTCACGTTCTTTGCTAGTTTATCCCTAAGTATTTTATTTTTGTTTTGATTGCAAGCTATCATTTTTCTCATTTGTTTTTCTGCAGTTTCATTGTTTGTGTATAAAAAAAAGCTATGGATTTTTGTACATTGATTTTGTATCCTGCAACTTTACTGTATTCACTTATTATTTCTAACAGTTTTTTGGTGGAGTCTTTGGGGTTTTCTATATAAAGGATCATATTGTCTGCAAAAAGTGACAGTTTAACTTCTTCATTTCCAATTTGAATGCCTTTCATTTCTTTTTCTTGCCTAATGACTCTGGCTAGGACTTCTAGCACTATGTTGAATAGTGGTGGTGACAGGGGACATCCCTGTCTCATTCCTGATTTTAGAAGCAAAGGTTTCAGTTTTTCCCCACTCAATATGACATTCACTGAGGGTTTGTCTTAAATGGCCTTTATTATGTTGAGGTATTTTCCTTCTAAACCCATTTTATTTAGTGTTTTGATCATAAATCGATGTTGTATCTTGTTGAATGCTTTTTCTGAATCAATTGATATAATCATGTGGTTTTTATCTTTAATTTTGCTTATGTGGTGTATTACATTGATTGATTTGCATGTGTTGAACCATCCTTGTGCCCCTGGGATGAATCCCACTTGATCATGATGTATAATCTTTTTAATGCATTGTTGTATTATATTTGCTAGTATTTTGTTTAGGATTTTTGCATTGGTGTTCATCAGAGACATCGTTCTATAGTTTTCTTTTCTTGTGATGTCCTTGCCAGGCTTTGGTATTAGGGCAATGTTTGCCTCATAGAATGAGTTGGAAAGTATTGCCTCTTCTTCAAGTTTTTGGAAAAGTTTGAGGAAAATAGGTGGTAGTTCCTCTTTGAATGCCTGGTAAAACTCATTAGTGAGACCATCTGGTCCTGGACTGTTGTTTTGGGGAAGGTTTTAGATGATTGTTTCAATTTCCTTACTGTTGATTGGCTTGTTTAGGTTATCCAGTTTTTCTTGATTCAGTTTAGGTAGACTATGTGTTTCTAAAAACTTGTCCATTTCTTCTAGGTTGCAAAATTTGGTGGCATATAGTCCTTCATAATATTTTTGTATAATCCTTTGTATTTCTGTGGTATCAGTTGTAATTTCCCCTCTTTCATTTCTAATTCAGATTATTTGTGTGTTTTCTCTTTTTCCCTTGGTGAGTCTAGCCAGGGGGTTGTCAATTTTATTAATTTTTTCAAAGAACCAGCTCTTTGTGGTATTAATTTTTTCTATTGTTTTTTTAAATCTCTATTTCATTTAGTTCTGCTTTAATTTTTGTTATTTACTTCCTTCTGCTGGCTTTGGGTGTTTTTTGTTTTCCTTTTTTTAGTTCTTGAAGATGTGATATTAGGCTGTTTACTTGTAATTTTTTTGTTTCTTGAGAAAAGCCTGTAGTGATATAAATTTCCCTCTTATTACTGCTTTTGCTGCATCCCAGTAATTTTGGTATGTTGTGTTTTCATTGTCATTGGTTTCTATGTATTTTTTAATCTCTTCTTTTACTTCTTCTTTGATCCAGTCATTTTTTAATAACATGTTGTTTAATCTCCATGTATATGTGGTTTTTCCTGCTTTCTTTTTGTAGTTGAGCTCCAATTTCAAAGCTTTGTGATTAGATAATACACTCAGCATGATTTTGATCTTCTTAAATTTGCTGAGGCTAGCTTTGTGTCCCAGCATGTGGTCTATCCTTGAAAACGTTCCATGTGCACTGGAAAAGAATGTATAGTCCTGTGTTTTAAGATGAAGTGTCCTGTAAATGTCAATTATGTCCAGTTGCTGTAATGTATCATTTAAAGCTAATATTTCTTTGTTTACTTTCTGTTTGGATGATCTGTCCATGGCTGTCAATGGGGTGGTTAAGTCCCCTACTATAATTGTGTTTTTGTTAGTTTCTCCTTTTAGATCTATTAGTAGTTGCTTTGTAAATTTTGGTGCTTCTTGCTTGCGGGCATATATATTATAAGTGTAATATCTTCTTGTTGTATTGTCCCCTTTATCATTATAAAATGTCTGTTTTATTTTCTCTTATTATCTTTTTGAGCCTGAAGTCTGCTTTGTCAGATATAAGCATGGCTACACCTGCTTTTCTCTGGGTGCCATTTGCTTGGAGTATTTTTTTCCACCCTTTTACCATGAGACTGTGTTTGTGCTTGTGGCTGAGGTATTTCTTTTGTAGACTGCATAAGGTTGGTTTGTGTTCTTTAATCCAGTTTGCTACTCTGTGTATTTTTATCGGTGAGTTCAGTCCATTTACATTTAGGGTAATGATTGATATATGAGAACTTCCTATAGCCATTTTATCTTTTGTTTTTTGGTAGCTCTTTTATTATTTTTTTATTGCTTCTTTGCTTTTTTTCTTTCCATTGATTATTTTAGTTTGATGATGTTTATGACTGTTTTTTCTGTATTCTTGTTTTTTGTTTTTATGTGGCCCAGTTCTAGGTTCTTTTTCAGTGGTTACCATGAACTTTATATAAAAGAAAGTTTCATATATGCAGTGGTTCCTTTTCTTAAGGATGTTTCTTATCTCTATTCTCTTTAAAAGCTTAAGTTTTTACTTCCTTCCCTTTTTATATTTTTGTTGTTCCAGTTTATCCCTATTTACTTTTACTTTTTGTTTCAGGTCCAATTGCTTCCTTCAGTATTTCTTTAAATGCTGGACTTGTGCTGGAGAATTCCTTCAGTTTTTGTATGTCTGCAAAGGTCTTTATTCCTCCTTCATATCTAAAGGATAACTTTGCTGGGTATAGGATTCTTGGTTGGTAATTTTTCTCCTTTAATATTTTGAATACTTTGTTCCATTCCCTTCTGGCTTGTAGAGTTTCTGTTGAGTAATCTGATGATAGTATGATGGGCTTTCCTTTATAGGTTATGGTGTTCTTTGTTCTGGCAGTCTTGAGGATTCTTTCTTTGTCTTTGACCTTTGACATCTTCAGTATAATGTGCCTTGGAGAGGGTCTGTTAGGATTCAAGTAGCTAGGGGTCTTGATTCCCTCTTGGATTTGAGGTTCCAGTTCTTGCCATAGATTTGGGAAGTTCTCATCTACTATTTGTCTGAGTAGATTCTTTGTGCCCATCTTGTGCTCTGCTCTCTCTGGAATATGTATTATTCTTATATTATTTTTTCTAATGGAGTGAGATAGTTCTTGTAGATATCTTTCATTTATTTTAGCTTTTAAATCTCTCTCTTCTTCCTTCTGTGACATTTCCAAATTTTTGTCTTTGATTTCACTAATTCTTTCCTCCATCTGGTCAGCTGTTTCCTATGCTAGCTATTTCATTTTCATTTCTTTTACTGTGTTGTTTATCTCCAGATTTTCTATTTGCATCTTTTTCATAGATTCTGTTTCCTTTCTGAGATCACTTAGCTCCTTCTGTGTACTCTGCCAATTTTTTCTGATCTCTTTGAATATTTTCATAATTGCAACATTGAATTCTCTGTCATTTAGCTAATATGTTCCCATATCTTCGAGTTCCTTTTCTGGAGATTTTTCTCTTCCTTTCCGAGCTCCTTAGTTCAAAGGGGTATTCATCACTGCTGGAGCATTTTGTTTTCTGGACATGAGGACTTTTCCCTTGGTAGATGTGAAGGTATCTTTCTTTTACTTCCTAGCTGATGTTAGTGTCTTATAGTATTTCCTCTTATTTATTTCATTTTCTCACAGTGGGAGACTTCCTAGGAGATGGGCTTCTCTTTGACTCAGTTGCCCTGGTCTCTGTATGCCTCCTCTTTGGGAAGGTGCAGTGGGCGATGGTATTGTATGCCTCTGAGATCCCACTGCCATCAGAAGCTGCCACACCTACATCCCTCTGCTAGCTCCAGTGGGACAGGTGGGGGCGGGGCTTGTTCAGAAAGGCGCAGGTCTGTTTGCTTCACAGGGTAATGGAGGCTTCCCTCTGCTGGCTTCAGTGGGAAGAGTGGGGGTGGGGTTTGTTGGGAAAAGCACAGGCCTGATTACATTAAATGGTAATGACAGCTTCCCTCTGCTGACTTCAGCTAGAAAAGTGAGGGCGGGGTTTGCTGGGAAAGACGCAGGTCTGATTGCATCACAGCATAATGGCGGCTTCCCTGCAGCAGCTCATGAAAGGCCCACTGTGGGCGAGGCCTGTGGGGCGAGCCCTGGGAGACAGCAATGGGGAGCAGCCAGGCTCCCTGTCCAAGTCCACGCAGTGCTCCAGGTGGGGCCTCACCTCACTGAGGGCCACTCTGCACCTCAGCCGCCTGCACACTGCCAGTGTCAGCACTTCAGCCACTGGAACACCCACCTCCAGCTCCAGTTGCTGGCCTCACACTCCACAGGCCCCCAGCTCCTGCCTCCTGACTCAAGCGCCGGCAGCCAGATCTTCACTTTGGTCACCCACACTGATCTCTGGCTACTGCTGGTGCCTCACTTCGGCCTCCTGCCCCGCTCTCTGGCCATCCTCCCCGCCATGGCCGCTCCCCCCGCACTCCCACCGGGGCCTCTCGCCACCATCATCCATGCCCACTTTTCCTGTCCACCCTGCGCTCTGGCGTCTGTACCTCCACCTCTGTCCATTCCAGGCCTCCCACCCACCCAGAGTTGTTCTGCTCCTGGACCCGCAGCCCCTACGCTCCCACCTCCATTGTCTCTCCTCTGCTGGACTCAGTTCAGCCTCTGGGTTGTCACTGGGTGGGTCTCCACATGGCTCCCTTTCTTTCTCTCTCACTCACCTCCATTTCTCCAGCTTCAGAAATTTTCTTGGGTCTTTCAGCCAAGGCTGTGCAGTACTTAGGGATTCTCTGGTTAGATTTTAGTTGTTTAAACTGTTGTCTTTCCAGGAGAGGTTTCAAGAGCTCCTCTCCTGCCTCCATCTTGATGATGTCTTCTAAATTCACTTTCTCAAAGTAAACAATTCAGTGATTTTTAGTATCTATACAAGGTTGTGCAGCCATCACCACTCTTTAATTTCAGAATATCTTCATCACCCCCAAACGAAACTCTGTACCTATTAGCAATCACTCTACATTTCCTCATCCTCCAATTATCTGGACACCACTATCTACTTCCTGTCTTTATGGATTTGCCTATTCTAGGCATTTCATATAAATGGAACCCTACAATGTGTGGTCCTTTGTGATTGGCTTCTTTCATTTAGCATAATGTTTTCAAGGTGCCTTCTTTAAAAAAATAAATTATTATAGTTGGCAAACAATCTTATATGAGTTTCACGTATACCACATAGTTATTCAACATTAGTATATCAAGGTTCATTGTTCTTGAGGCAGGTATTAATACTCCACTCTTTTTTATGGCTGGATAATATCTTAACATATGGCTATGCCCCTTCTTTTTTTGTATCCATTCACCCATTGGGGTATACAATTTAAATGAAAAGAGTAATTCTTTGTTCCATTCTTTCCTTCTCCACTCTCCTATGCCCAAAAAAAATCCATTTTTTTTTTCTATTCTTTTAGTTATTTCTCTTGCTGTGTACCTCCCTATTTCTGTATATGATCTTTATAGTGCTATTTAATTATAATATTTAGGTATTTATTATATTTTTACTTTGGAAGATAATGTGTCATTTTGACACTTCCACACATATCTAGTTTTTCCTTCTTCCTTTCTCATAATATAACTACATGGACAATTGTTGTTTAAATCAATATTTAGCAGTTAGATTATTGTGATCATGTACAATACTATTCACTGCTGAGCCAAGAATAATATAATATCACTATTACTTTTGTTTTTCTGAACCAGGAGAATCAAGACTCTCTTTTTTTAAAGATTTATTTTTATTGTTTTTTGACAGAGAGATAGACAGAGAGAAGAGGGAGGGCCCAGAGCAGTCTCCATAGTTGACAGCATTAGTTTTCCATATAGTTTCACTGCACAGGTGGGTGCGGGGCTAAGCAGGGCAGGAACTGGGCCGGGAGCTTCCTACATAGGCCCCGGCAAGAACTGAACTGGGGGCACATCCCAGTTCAGCATATGGGTCCACTTGGGTTGGGGCCAGGATTCAGTCCTTGGGCTCCCGGGCTGGAAAGCAAGCGCTTAACCCACTGAGCCATCCCAGCTTCCCTCAAGTCTTTTTGATCCCCACATGCTAGAGTGCCAAAGGGCCCAGGCCTTGAGCCACTTCTTTTCTCTATTCACACTCACTCCCTAGCCATACCCATGGCTTTAAATGTTATTCAAATGGTTATGACTCCCAAATACATATTGCCATCCTCATCTTTACTTGAATTACAGACTGATGTTACCAACTGCTCACTAGACATTTCCACTTGGTTCTTCAACAGACACCGTATACTTAACTTGTCTCTAGAGCCACAACCTTCCCCATCTCAGGAAATGGCATTTCCTTTCTTCTAGTTGGTTAGGCCTAGAACCTTGGAATTATCTTTCTCGCTCTCTTTTTTCCCTTTCATACCTTATATTTAATCCACAGAAAATTCAGTCAGCTAGACCATCAAAATATATCCAAAATCTAACCACTTCTCACCCCTCTGCTCCTACTTTCCCAAATCCAGGACACAAACACTTCTCAATTATACTATTTCAATAAGCTCCTGACTGTTCCCCCTACTGCCATTCTTGCCTCTTTACAGTTAACTGTGCACACAGCAACCAGAATCTTCCTTTTAAAACATGAATTATATTACGTCACTCCTCCACTCAAGTCACTCAAAATTCCTGTCTCACTTAGATAGAAGGTGCTGTAAGATCAGGCCCTGCTGTGTCTCTAACCTCTTCTACTCTCCCTACTTACTTTGTCTCATCAGCATTGGCTTGTCTTGCCATATATGGACTCTTTAAGTTAATTTTGAACTCAGAAACTTTGCCCTTGCTGTTCCCTCACCCAGAATGCTTTGTTCCCATATAGCAGCTTGGCTTGCTCTCTTCTCTAATGCCTTATCTGTGCAAATGTTATCTTATTGGACTGGCTGTTCTTGATTAGTTCTTATAAATCAAAACGCCACTGTGACTCTTTCTTCCTTGACTTGCTTTACTTCTCCTCACCCTATTTATTTCTCATCACCTGACACATTATATATTTATTTGTTTATTATATGTTGTCTTTTCATAGAAGGTAGGAATTGTCTGTTGTATGTACTACTGTATCTCCAATGTCTAGAATGTGTTTGGAATACAGTAAGCACTCAATAAATATTGGATGACTGAATGAATTAATTAAAAAGTATGAATAAATGCATGTATTCAAGGTATGGGTTGAATTTGAAAGTAGAATTTCAGATTATGCATTAAAAAGTCTATGCAGCTTCTCCTCATAAATTCCTCCCTTGTTGGTAGGACTCTAAGTTAAGTTACATTCTCTTCCACTGGACTGAAGTTCCTCAGAGGAGTTCAGTGTCTGGCACAGAGGAGACTCTTAATAAAATATCTGTGAGACTATAACATTTAAGGAATTTAAAAAATTAATATGTTCCTCATCCCCAGTGTATTTAGGAGTGAACCCAATACACCTGAAAGAAAAAAAAATTCTACAGTTTTATTCATCCATTCATTCGTTTATTCACTCAAACATTAAATTTGATATGTATGGAGCACCTTCTGTGAAATGTCTAGTTCCCAAGTACTTCTATTCTTGTATTGAAAACTTACTGATTTAAAATACTCCTTCTTGTTCTGACCTCAGTGGAGCCGGGGAACAGCTGGGTACCAGCATCTGTCTAATCACCTTCCATCCCTTGGCAACTATTAAGACATGCCGGGATGCTCTTTGCTGATGCCTCTCAAATTTAAAATGGGGACACTGAGTATTCTGAATAGAGGGCCGTGACATTTAGAATGCAGTAGTCCCACTTGTCTGCAGAGCATTCATTTCAAGACCCCCAAGTGTACTCCTGAAACTGCTGATAGAACGGAATGAACGCTATTCATTCTATATTTTGTCCTATACATACATAAACTGTTTCACTTAGAGGGAGAACTTTATAGCTTCTCTTTGGCATATCTGAACGGCCAGCATCACTACTCTTGCACTCTGGGATCATTGTTAAGTACAGTGAGTTTCTTTAACACAAGCACTGTGATGCTGCAATAGTGGATTTGATCATCTGGACAGCTGTAAGCAATTAAGGTGTGGGGACCATATAAAGTATGGATACACTGGACGAAGGGATAAGTCTTGTCCTGGGCTGGATGAGGTGAGATGGCCTGAGATTTCATTATACTACTCAGAATGGCATACCATTTAAAACTTATGAATTGTTTATTTCTGGAACTTTCCTTTTATTATTTTTTGATGGCTGTTGACCGTGGGTAACTGAAACAATGGAAAGAGAAACCACAGATAAGGGAGGAAAGAACACCTTACCTCACCCTCCTTTTTCTGCCTCTGAAAAATGTCTACCTGTTGCCCTTCAGGGTTAGACATGGGCTAGCCAAACTTCTGCAGGGCTGGAGTTTGGTTTTGGTGGATTGATTTCCTAGACAATGGGCACATTTTCACAAGTCATCACACCAGAAGGAACCCATGTTCTTGGAAGCAATGTGTGGTAATGTGATAAAAGAGGGGTAATATTTTATGTATAGAACTTGAATTCTATTCAGCTGGCAGGGAAAAGAGATGTGGGCAAATTGGAAACAAAGCCCTTAGTCTTACAGGAGGGCTGTTTTATAGTCAGATCTTTGGAATTTCTCTACAATGTCACTGGGCTCAGCCTGCTGTACATCCTTCCAAACTCCTTGCTTTAGTTAGAATGAAAACATGTCCTTGGAATGAGTTTCCTGAAATTGTGCTGTGTTATGTAAATAAACCTGTTTTATAACAAAGTCTTGTGGGTGCCTTTTACCATAAAGCCTTGCTTTTAGGTCAGAGGCCAAGAATGGAGGGGGATAATTATCTTATCAATATTATTGCTTTGCAACTATTATTCACTGTTTTTGTTAGCATCATTTTTACTTCCTAAAGTAGAGCATTTACAAAGTAAAAGTACCGGTATGTTTTACTTCAACAAACAAGAGGCAAAAATTCATTCCTCAGAAAAGCCCAAAAATCTGAACCTAATTCTTTTATACCAAGTGGGAAGTCTTTGAAGCAGCAGACTCTGCTATTGTATTTAAAATGACTCAGTTTGCACATGCAAGCATGCATTCACACACTGTCGCCTACAATTTGATTTATAAGCAGCTTTTTGTTTTTATTTTTGTTCTTTTCTTTCTGCCTGGTTCAGAGCTATTGTGTAAGAGGATGCTCTGGTCACCATTTGCATGTGGGACATTAGTAGGGGGAAATGGGCTCATCTGTCTGGAAAGGTGAGCAGGGACTTCAGGATATAGAACTGATTGTGACAGATTCCTATCAGGTGCAGTGGCCTGTGACGTGACCCATTCAGCTGTAATGAGGTGGAGTTACTGCCTCTGGCCGGATTGTTGGGTGATCTCCCTGGAGTCACTCTGGACACAGGTGGGAGGTGGGATGGGGGTGGGGCTGGTTCCTGGTACAGCTCCTGGGTTGGCCAAGGGCTTCCTTTGTTGTCCTCTGGGAAGTTGGCTCAAGCCTCCAGAACCTGTCTGTGGCTGTTCTCCTGCCTGGTGATTCTGTACTGGGGAAGGTGTGGGCTGTGAATACAGGGATTTGTCATTTTTCACTGATACTGCATTTCTCCAGATAGGCATAGACTGTCTTCAAAATAATTTTTCTCTTGACTTCACCCCTAGAAGTTACTTCCTTTTGTTCACTTTAAGTATTTTCAAAATTCTGTGTTCATTAGCCTAGCTTCCTAGCTTCTACTTTTTCCCCAGCTTTTCTAACAAGCCCCAGATCTGCGCAATCCACCTTCATGGTGCCCTCACTTTCCATTTGAGCCTCATGTCTTCTTACAAAGACATAAGCAGATTAGAGGACCTTCTGGACTGAATCTCTCAAAATACATGTGTAGTCAAGTCACCCATTGATATCTGGATAGACAAACACTGCTTTTGATGGAGATAAATTATCAGGTATAGATAGAAAAGAATCAATTTCAGGGAGTTAATGGACAGAACACTGAAAATTATTTTCTTAATTCTACCATCAACTTCCTGTCTGACCTTGAGTTTCTAAGACTTATCATAACTACAGAAAACCTCAGATAACTTTGCAGAGCTATACTGAACAATCCACATTAATTGGTTAAGTATTACAGTGATTACAAATCATTTTATAAATGCAAAGCTTTATATATACTAAGTAATTCCTCCGCATGGCTTACTAAATGACTACACTAGAAACAACAGACAAAAGCCCATATTATTTCTATAATATTAGATAAATTATATATCATAATATATTAATATTTTATTATATAGTAATAACAGCTATCACATACTAAGCCTTTATGGTCAGGTACTGAGCTTAGATTACCTTGTTTAATTTTTTCTACAATGTTACTGATTAATACTTTCATTTCCCTGTTATAGGGGGAAATGAGGACACCGAGGCACAAAGAAGTTATGTAATTCCCCAGTCCTGCAGCCAGAAAGAGCCAGAACTGGGACATGGACTCTGACAGTTCATCCTTATGGGTGTTCTTACCCACTCGGCATTATCCCCATCTATGTCTGGAAGTCTCTCAAATCACAGTAAAAAAAGTTTAAATTGGGGAAGCCGGGATGGCTCAGTGGGTTAAGTGCTCACTTTGCAGTGCCAGAGACTGAGGATTGAGTCCTGGCCCCGGCCTGTGCGGACCCACGTGCTGTGCTGGAGAGCTCCCCCAGTTCAGTTCTCTCTCTGTCTCTGTATCTCTCTCCTCTCTCTCTCTAAGTCAAAAACAATTTAAAAAAATTTTTTTTTAGTTTGGTAATTCTACCTCATTAAAAATCTTTGGTCCTTTGATGACAATAATGAATAATTAACACCTGTGGAACAATACTCTGCATAATTACCCATATTAAACCATTTAAGTCTCACACCAATCCTATGAAGTTGGTACTGATATTATTCCCAGTTTATGGGTGAAGCACAGAGACGTTAAGAAACAGTTAGCAAATAACACAGGCTGGCTATGAACTCTAGGCTGTCTGGATCCAGTTGTGTTCTTTATCAATAAATAGCCTGTCCAGGCAGTCAGAATGGCTCAGCAGGTTGAGTGCTCATCTTGCAGCACCAGGGTCCAAGGATCGAATCCCACCCCTGCCTGTGCTGAACCAGGGTGTGCCCCCAGTTCAGTTCTTAGCAGGGTGAGCACCCTATGGGGAAGGTCCCCAGCCAGTTCCTGCCCTGCACAGCCCCACACCCATCTGTGGAATGAAACTATGTAGAAAACTAATGACAGACAACTATGAAGACTGCTCTGGGCCCTCCCCTTCTCTCTGTCTCTGTCTCAAAAACAATAAAAATTAAGTAAATATCCTAGTCAATGACCAAAAGTGTAGAGTAGCATGTAGAATTCTGTTATTGACTCAAGGAGTAGATTTGCCCAGTAAACTAACTGATCTTGGGCCTCAGTTTCTTTATCTGCAAAATGGGCATTCTCCAATAAGCCTACCAGCTCTGTAATTCTGTACTTTATAACATGTCTGCATTTCATAATGGGAGCATGGACAGCAATCATTGTAGTTTCAGGAACAAGTGGGCAGCAAACGTTAAGGCTTTAGGAATTTGAAAAGAGACAGAAAGTCTATACAGGTTTAGGGTTTCAATTCAGGAGAAGTGAGACCCTTGAATCCAGGGGTGCTAGTGAGACTTTCAGGAGATAAAACCATGTGACAGGAGAATGGTGTTGTGAGAGATGGTTTATGGTCTAAAGATGTTGTATAGAGGGACTTTGGAGGATTTATTGAGAGTACAAGATTTGAAAAAGAAGTACAAATTGGTATTGTGTTTGTGAATTTGGAGATGATATTGGGAAAGGAAAAGAAGGGACAATTCTATCATTCTTAAAATGTAAGTCTCACAGTGAGAGCTGCACAGAAAGAAGGAGGCTAAGGACAGATGTGGGTTTGCGTCCCATGTCTGTCACTTTTTAGCTGATCTTGATTTTCCCTTTGGTAGAACAGGGATCACACTAATCATACTATCACTAAATAGAGACTAAGTAAACACTGCTTTCCATTCCAAGGGCCAGGATTGCTTCTCTTACCACCCCCACCTCAAACTTAAAGAAAGCCAATACCCAATTAATTCTAAGGAATGATAAAAACCTTTGATCTTAAAGAGAAATGAAGATGTCATACCTATCCCTGATTTTCTATTCAAGTTGCTTTGGAAATCTTAAAGAGCTTGACCCTAATCTCAGAGACAAAGGAATGGGGACACAGTGAAAAATAACACTATAAGCAACCTCAAGGTAAAGGAGACCAACTTACTTCCAAAAATAGATACAGCAGGATGCACCAAAAATTAGTCCCTCTTCCTCACCTTTACCCCGGGCAAGGCCCAGTATACAAATGCAGCCAACACCTGACTGACCTTACTAGAGAGAGGGCTAGTCAGAGGAGGATCCTCCATTATACATTTCTAGGGTCCCCCAAAGGCAGAAAAAGCAGCCTTTACCCATTCCTCATTTAGAAAAAAAATGCAGCTCTCTGCTGCGTTCATTTAATTTTATATAAACACACTCTTTGAGGCTGAAGCAAATATGACTGGTTGTCAACGTGAACATGAAATATAAAAATTGTTCTAGGAGAAGTGGTCTCTAATCCTAATATAACAGAAATGTATATGATGATCAGTATTTAATAATTTTTTCATGAATAGGAAGCTATGCTTTCTAGGATTTCACATTTTCAGTGATCATGAATTACTATATTTTGTATATGGAAATATCACTACTAAAACCAGAATGCTATAAATAAGATGATGTCATTTGTTTGTAAAGACTATCGATAGACTAGACCAATGTAAAAATAATAATAAAAGCAAGTTATTTCATGGTGAACATTGGAGGTAAGATTAGGACGGTAATCTGTGAGTTATTAATATCTCGGGGTAAATGCTTCTGTAGTAAGTACTGCCAGTGAGTACTCTTGGGGCAAACAGGAAATAGGTTAATGTTGCTCCAAGGGGAAAGGGGGAAGAGGCAAGAATGTCACAGGCGAAGATGCAAAATAGCCATTTGGAGAGAGGGGAAAGAGCCTTTCTATGTTATTTCCTGTTGTTGATGTAACAAATTACAACAAACAATGGTTTATGTATTTATGCATTCAATGGTTTAAATTAAAACAACACAAATTATTATCTTATAGTTCTGGAGGTCAGAAATCTAAGCAGGGTTGGCAGGCCAGCCTTCTTCTTTCTGGAGGCTCTAAGGGAGAACTCGTTTCCTCGTCCCTTCCAACTTCCACAAGGTGCTCATGGCTTTAGCTCCTGGTTTTATATTACTTCTGTCTGTTTCTTTCTTCATATCTCCTTCTCTGACCCTGACCCTCCTGCTATACTTGTAATTACATTGGGCCTACCTGGATAACTCAGGATATTTCCTTATGTCAAGCTTCTTAGTTTAATCACATCTGCAGAGTCACTTTTGCCATGTAAGATAACATATTCAAAGGTTCTGGGGATTAGGACATAGACATATTTAAGGCAGGCCATTATCCAGACTTCATACTACCTAAGCTTTGGTATCCAGAAATTTGGTTTATCTTCTTATTAACTTTGTGACTTCAAATAACTCACGTCTAAGCCTTGTCAGCCACACCTGTAAAATAGAAGTATTCCACCTGATTCCCTTAGGATTCATAGGGGTAATCTGTACAGAATGGGAAGATTCACTGGGATAATCTACCAGTATGTGAGATGGAGCCTCCTGGGCTAATCCACATAAGAGGTCCACTACTCTGTTTTGCGTAGTGTAAGTGCACAGTAAAGGT
Source organism: Craseonycteris thonglongyai (assembly GCA_004027555.1). Taxonomy (NCBI): domain Eukaryota; kingdom Metazoa; phylum Chordata; class Mammalia; order Chiroptera; family Craseonycteridae; genus Craseonycteris; species Craseonycteris thonglongyai. The sequence continues at coordinate 18,647 of PVKE010026868.1, forward strand.
TACTTCCCTCCCCTTTTTCTAGCACATGATGAATTTATGTTCTGGGGTTAAAGGTTGGGAGAGGGTCTTGGGATACTTGGCAGCTGTCACAGGTTGACTTTTTAAGAAAATAGACTTGGAAATTGAGATTTCTATGCAGGAAGTTTCTTGGGGAGTGGTCCTAGGATCAACACCTGTGAGGTATGTAGGAAGCAGGATTTGGGGCAGAGGGAGAAGGTAGGCTGTGATGAAGAAGCCACGAAGGCCTCAACCTACCCAATGGGGAACTCAGAGTTGACTCAAATAAAGGGCTGAGCTTTTGTGTCTCCGCATCTCATCGTTACAGGTGGGTTGCCTTGGGGAGGGACATGACGTTGGCCAAGATGGCTCTCTCCCACCAAGAATATTTCTGGAGAGCACTCATTGGCAGCCAACACTTCCATCAGCTGGGGGACGCATGCCCCAGACCTGAGCCAGGGACCTGGGGAGTACATTGTGGCTTCCACTACAGCAGCTAACCTTCTTGTCCTATTGAGTGGAGACTGGAGAGGAAACAGACGGCAAGAGTCCTAGCAGGCTGCATAGCTCATAGGCTCAGGAGCTCAGAGTTTATGCTCCCAAGTAGCTAAACCTAATTCAAATCTCATTCTACTTTCTCCCATTGTGTGGCTTAGAGATGTCACTTAACTTCTCTATGTCTCAGTTTTTTCATTTCGAACATAGGAGGTCATGTAATATTATTTGTCTCTTAGAATTGTGAAGATTAAATGAATAGTCAATGTTGAATTCTTAGCACGGCTTCTGACATCTGGTGGGTCCCATGCATGTTGGATTTTTAAGTTAATATTATTCTTACAATCTCTTTTCTACTTTATCCTTTTGACCCCAACTCAAACACTTAGCATATGAGCTGGAAAGAAGATGGAAGAATCCTGTAAGGATGACTTAAAACATATCATAAAGCCATAGGTGGGGTCAGGGATTCATGCTTAGAAGGTGGGAGAAAGGGTGTTGACAGCGTAATCCTGGGACCAGGCTGCTTCAGTGAGACTCTAGCTGGATGACCTTTTAGGGTCATTATGAGAACTAAATGAGAAAATGGGACTATAGCTCTTAGGACACTGCCTGAGGCACAGCAGGTGCCATATGTATTTGCTATTATTCTGATACTACAATATATCCACAAAGGCAACAGCGAAGGAGAAGCCCTTGATTCAGACCTTAGAGCCGCGGTGTTCAACCTTTTGGCTTCCCTGGACCACATTGGAAGAACTGTCTTGGGCCATACATAAAGTACACTAACACTATCAACAGCTGGTGAGATAAAAAACAAACAAATGAACAAAACCAAAAAAAGTCTTCTAATGTTTGAAGAATTTGTGTTGGTCCTCATTCCAAGCTGTCCTTGTGCACAGGCTGGCCATGCCTGCCTTACAGGTTTCCCCAAAAGTTGAAAACACCTGGGACTTGTGACCTCAGACTGAAATCTTGAATTTGACTACAGACCCCCTGTTTCATCTGATCTGAGGATAACCCCTCACTAGCACTGATTCCCTGGATTAAATGTTTGTTTATAATTGGAGCATGGTGGCCAAAGTCGATGATGTTTTCTTTAGTTTGAGGTGGGCCTGGATGGAGAAAAGTTTAGGAAAAAGGATTCCAGTGACCAACTCAGAGGATTGGTATTCTTTGAGAAGCCTGGACCTCCTCCCTTCAAGGTAAAATAAAATGCTCTAAGGTAGATTGAACTCTTGATGCATTATGAAGCCTTTTCTTAATTATTTCTTCCCTGGAAAGTTAAACCATTAGGACCATCAAACAACTCAACCCTAATAAATCTGCCACTTTCCCTTGTATTAGATGTTCCCCAATTTATTTTCTCTCCAGCCTCAACTCATTGTGAAGAGGGTTACAGAAGACGTGACTCAAACTAAAGCGGGGATTGCTTTTTGAATTGGGAGGCAGAGAATGTGGGTTTAAGAGAACGTTCTCCTTGCAGAGGGCCCAGGTGCCAGCCTGAGAGCTCCTGCCCCTGCCCTGCTCTCTGCTTTTCTTGTTCCTCTGTATCAAGTTGAAAAAACATCTTTACTTTGATTTTTTCCTTACAAATGTGCTTAATTTTCAAGCCCAGCTTATTGGGAACACTGCTGCACTGGGCCCAGGTATTCATTGGTTTCTACCACACAGAGTAAAAAAAAAATAACCCACAAGAATCCCAAGTCACAGAATATAAGGGAGTTTGTTGGATTCATTTAAACCTTCTCCAAGACTAGCTCCTCATAAATTTTATTTGATTAAGAATCACTGTAAAGTTTCTTCAGCAATGATGGTGTCAGATTGTTTTTAACAAGTAAGCAATAAAACAAACATGCACAGTATTTTGATAAATGGGATAGTCGTGATGTTTGCATCTTTTAGTATTCAAAGCACTCCTAGTGACTGAAGTCTTTGGCATTAACGGAGATGCTTAGCAGACAGGATCATGCCCTTGATTTTTATCTTTGTGGACTTAAACTCGATGAACGCCAGTTCACAGAGATGTTATTACTAAGCTAGAATAGACTGTGTATTTCCTGTGCTGACTTCACATCAGAAAGCCTAGTTGACTTTAACCTTGTGCTTTTATTTCCCAGAAAAAAAATAAAAAGAATAGGCAAACAGAGACAGCCTGGAACTTGAGAGCAAACCCACTAGACAGATGTATCTGAAATCTATGTCTTTCTTCCCACCTTCAATGCCACTATCCTAACTGAGACTATTACTTACAATGGCTTTCTGCTTGATCTCCCTGTGTTAATGCTTGCCTCACTCCCTGAGGGTTTTTGCACACTTAATAGCCAGGGTAATTTTTAAAAGTGTAAATCAGATCGTATCACTACTCTGACTCAAACTGTCTAGTAACTTTCCTTGTACTTAGGGTAAACCCAACATTTTTACTACCCATTTTTTTTTTTTTTAACTGTGGATCCATGGCTGTGCTTTTCCCTTCAGGCTCAACTCCTTGTCTTCACTCCCCACTAGACTTCAGTTCCTCAAGTAAGCTCTTTTAGGCCTCAGGACCTTTGCATATGCTGTTTCCTCTATTTAGAAATCTTCCCTCAACCCTATCCCTTTTTTCTTTTTTCTTTATTTATTTATTTATTTATTTTATATCTTTTTTTTATATTTATAGAGTAATTATTTTATCTTCAGTGCATATTTATTTTTTTATTTTACTTTTGACAGATAGAGAGAGAGACAGAGACAGAGACAGCTAGAGAACCGAACTGTGGGAACTCCCCAGTTCAGCATGTGGGTCCGCCTGGGCCGGAGCCGGGATTCGATCCTCGGTCCTCGGGGCCTCAAAGCGAGCGCTCAACCCGCTGAGCC
>PVKE010026869.1:0-21989 GCA_004027555.1 Craseonycteris thonglongyai
TTCAGTGCATAGTTATTTCTATTTTACTTTTTGACAGATAGAGAGAGAGACAGAGACAGAGACAGTTAGAGAACCAAACTGTGGGAACTCCCCAGTTCAGCATGTGGGTCCTGCCTGGGCCGGAGCCGGGATTCGATCCTCGGTCCTCATGGCCTCAAAGCGAGCGCTCAACCCGCTGAGCCGTCCCGGCTTTTCCCAGCAAGTTTTTTTTTAAACTGCTTTTATTCCTTTGATTTTATTTTACTAGAATTTATTTTTCCTTTAATTCCATCTCAGCTACTTATTAGTGTGACTTCTCAGAATCCATTTCTTCATTGGCAAAAGTGAGGATATGGTACGTATCGATGTGCATTATGATAATGAAATAAGATAATATATATCAAATACCTAGTACCTGGCACATATTAGATATGCCAGAAATGTTAGTTTACCTCTAAGCATGGTTATTAGCCAGACACTGTTGGATTTTTATCAATATTTGTTGTATGTCTTATATTAGTGTGTAAACTCTGAATATTACAAGTGTAGTAGCTTTAAAATGATAAATTTTAAAATTATTTTAATTTATTGATTGCCACTTTTGTTTAAAATGACAGTTGATAGATACTGTTCTATTAATGACTTACCTGGATTTTTATACTTGTATTGAATTTGCGGATTTAGCTCCTGCAAGGTTTTTATAATTAATCTATGTTGGTAAATATAAATTATCTTTAAAGACAGCAATAAATATAGTGAAGTTATGATAAATGGTTTTATTGTTTGGGGAAATAATGTAAACTGCTTCATGTGTTTGAAGAATAGAAGGAAGTTGGCAGCAAGAGAGAAAGATGAATGATTAAATATGGTTTAAATTTGTTTTTTTAATTAAAGTGTTTCATTGCTGTGTATAATATTCAGAAATGTATTTTATAAGTAGCATTAATTTCTCAATTACCATTCATCTTTATTAGAAAATATTGCTTATATTTATCATAATGTTTTTCACCAACTGAATGGCTTTTATAATCCATTTAGGCTAAACTGTGTGTAAGCTCAAGAAAAGAACTTTCATGATGGTTTTTAAAGTATTTGAATATTAGATATTTGGTGACCCACATTTCCAATAATTAGCAATACACATGAAACTCTTGATAGTGATGGAATAGAACTAATTATTTTCTTTATAAAATAACTAAATGGTGCATAATTATTTGACATAAGACATATTTTAATGTGGCTAGCTACAAGCAGTGTTATATTGGTATCTTTTATTCAGAATTGATAAATAAGTCAATGTGAAATATAAAAAAGTTCTTTTCATCATTTTTATTCACATAAAATTATGTAAACAAAACTAAATATACATCAGACCAAAGGATGTTGTAAGCTGATGTGGCCCATCATTTTATTATTGGTTATTGTGTTCATTATTCTGTACTTTGTGTTGTGTTTTTATTTATTTATTTATTTTATTGCTTTTGACAGAGAGAGAGAGAGCGAGAGACAGATACAGAGACAGAGAGAGAACTGAACTGGGGGAATTCCCCAGTTCAGCACATGGGTCTGCACGGGCCGGGGCTGGGACTTGATCCTGGGTCCCCGGCGCTGCAAAGTGAGCGCTTAACCCACTGAGCCATCCTGGCTTCCCCTGTGTTGTGTTTTAACTGAAATATTTTTATTTATTGCAATTTATGTTAAAGACTATTGTATTATGAGCATGTATAAAAGCAATAAGACTAGTAAATGATAATAAGGAGAAAAGTGTCAATCTTTTGTAATTAAAGAGTAATCAAAGTAATTAAAAGAGCAATTGTTTTTTAAAATGGAAATTTTATTTATGAATGCATTTAAAGATAATTGCAATAAACCCATCATATTTTAATATAAGTAACATATTTTTGTGAAAAATAACTATATTTTCCAAAAAAAAAAAATATTGCAAGAAGAGTTTTACCTTTTTGCAAATATTTTTGATGTCTGACTTAATAGAAGGCAGGTGGAATCTCATCTGTTTCTCCATTCAGTCTGTTGTAATATATTGTTTTGATTGAAGTACAAATGAAATATGGCCTCACACAAATGCATAGATTATAGGTATATGTAGTAAGAGTATAGTAGAAATACTAACAAACCTAGTTAATCTCTGAAAACACATATATTAATACCCTAGATCTGTTGTGTGTTTTTTTTTAATCTCAAAACAAAGCAAAAATATACAAGTATCCATTTCATTAGCCACCAGAGCAATGCCTTCACATGTTATATAGCCTCTGGAAAACTTTGCTGGGCAGTGTGCAAGAATAATATTGTGATGGTCACATAGTTTTAACCTGTGGATTCCCTGAAAGAATTTTAGGGACCCCTGTGATCGTGGACCACTTTGAGAACTACTAGCCGAAACAATTGAAAATAATTAGTAAGAGACATTAGTAGATATACTTTTGAATTTACAGTAGATTCTGAGCATCAGGATAAGATATCTATTCATCTTATGTTAAAAGACCAAGAGTATGAGAATTTAAAGTCTAAAGCAATGTATAGGTGCCGTTGATCAAACTTGTCATAGACAAATGGTTATGTAGGATTAGGCCTTTTAAATCCATGTGACACCGTATCTGCTAAAAAGTTTCTTACGACTTATACAGAGATCAAGAAGAGAAAATTATCTCTCATTGCCAATTTTTAAAGTAGACAAAACTAGAATATTTTGGAAAAAGAAGACCAACGGAATATGTGTATCAGCAAGTTAGGAATAGAGGATAACAATGTAATAATCTTCTATTTGACAGGATTGTATATAGTAACTGGTCACGTTAGATTAAGGGACAAATGGAACGTAACCTGCTTATAAATAGGGGCTTCTGTATTGAGAATTTTTCTTTACTATAACATATATTCACACAAATATCAAGTTTTAGAGGTCTTTGATACCTTCAGATGGAGACAGGACAGATCTTAATTAGTATCTTATAGTAATTTTCATTACGAATGTTGGAAATTTTAGCTCTAACACTGCTGATAAAGCACTTTAGCCGTTTATATTTTTGTGCTTAGAGATTAAAAGTATTTTTGTATTTAATTTACATAACTTGTTTTTCTTTCCAATAGTGTTTGGCATTGACAGACACTTGGTATTGTTATATTTATTAGCTTAAACTTCTCTTTGATAAGCCCAGCAAACAAATACTTGTTTTTCTGAGTAGAAACCAACTACACTGTAAATCCATTGATACTAAATTATTTGCTGAGATTTAACATGTAGGGAAGCCTTAATTATTCAGAATATATTTATGTTGTGGTGTATGAATAATTTGTTTACTGTCTTTAATGGGATTCAGTCAAAATGTATGTAGACGTTTACATAAAGGGGAAGTACCGTATTGCTAATACCTTTCCTTTACTGAATGTTACATATAAAATTTTCCTTGTGTGTGAGAATTTTTTTATTTTTCTTTTTTTTCTCTTTAATTTCAATGAAAATGTTGATTTAATCTTTTATAATGTAAAGGGAGTGTAATAAATTAAGGGAAGCAGCATTAGTTATTGGCCAAGTATTTGCTTATCAGCATTTACATAATTTTCTATCAGTAAACAACAGATTAAGTAGGGAGAAAGACGATTTCTCCTGACATTGACACCTTGAATATAACTCATACCTCATGTAAGAGCTCTTTTGCTCACAGTGCTTCAGGGACACTGATGTTTCTTGAACAAATGCTTATTCCGACCTTGGGACCTTTGCCTCTGTTTCCTTTTTCTGGAGTGCTCTTCCTTATGATTCTTTTAGACTTCTTTCAGTTCTCAGGTAAAGTGACCCTTTTCATATAGCACGTTTACATCTGAAGAGACTTTGTTTGCTTGTTTATTATCTGTCTCCTCTAATGAGAATGTAAGCTCTTTGAAGGCAGGAACTTTGTCCTCTTGACTTCTATATCCAGCTCCTAGGAAGTGGCTGGCATACAGTAGGAATTTAAATATTGTTGTATGAAGGTTATATTTAAATAGTATATGATTAAAAACACTAAAAATATGCCTTATTTTCTAATTCTGATTGTAATTAAAAAGATATTGTTTTAAATGCTTAATATTTTAACCCTTAAGTAGTGATATTTTATTGCTTCTTGCTGTGGTAGATAAATTATAAACTATCCTATGTTTAATTCCAGTAGGGTTTAGTGAAAAAGTCTGCTCCTTGCAGAGGTTTGCTGTTAGGACATTTTGCCAACTATTTCTGTGTCATTACTTGTTTCATACAGCCTTAGCCAGCAAATATGCAGGTCGGTAGGGCTTCCCGTTGCTCTGTGTGGGACTCTTTCTACCCGTGTCCGACTTCATTCAGTCTGCTTATGGCTTATAGTGTCCCTCCTATGAGGTTTTTATAGCACAAGTCCTCTTTGCTACAAATGGTTGGGCTTTTGCCTAAGCAAGCACACTGGTATAATTAGAAGTAGAAAGATGGAGAAGTAAAAGGTACAAGAGAGGAGAGAATTTTTAGAATGGATGAAACAGTCCTCTTAAGTGAAAGTATAGTAGTTGTGAAGTTAAGCAGCTCACATCTTCCTTTGCAGCCGTGTTGTGGGGAGGAAGGTAATCAGAAAGCTTTCTGCATTCAGCTCCTTCAAGGTTGGCTTCTGCTACAAAGTCTCCTTGTCTAAGGTCCTGTCCCTCCCAGGGTAGCTCACATCCTGCAGCTTGATCAAGATGGAGGTATAATGGCCCAGCCATTTTATTCATACCTGAGAAAAACTCTTGACAAGTAATGTACTTCCAGATATCCCTTCCAGATTGCCTGAGACTTTATGAGGCCTATATCATAATTTGACCTCCTGCTTTGCAGTCCTGCCGCCCCACCTTAACAGAGGTTGATTCCTAATAAACATCTTGTACCTCCAAATGTCTCAGTGTTAGTGATTTCAGTCAACATTCAAGTCAAAGCTCTATTGATAAGGAAACATTTTCTCTCCAATGACAGAGTGATTAAACACCCTGGCAAAGGCCATTGGAGCTGTTATAATTCTATGTTGTGTCAATGACTCTTGGAAGCTTGAAAAAAGCGATGGCCCATATTAAATGAAGTAGAGATGTCAGCTGCATAGCAGACAGTGGAGTAGGATCAAAAGGCTCAGAGAAGTAAGCATGCTAGAGTAGATTTGTTGTATAAGACACTGTTTGTCAATAATTCAGTAAGGAAATACGATAGTGAGAGAAGCACCAGCATTATAGAGAAGCCTCAAGAATTTCTGCTTACTATAGGTCGAGGCTGATGGTAGAAGATGCTTTTATAAAAATGGAGTCTAGTAGCAAGGGGGCTGATAGAGTACTGGAATAGTAAAGGCTAGGACACAGCAGCACTTGACTGTCAAGCAAGGAGGATGTATTAGTTTTCTGTTGCTGCTGTACAAATTACCACAAATTTGGCAGATAAAACAACACCCATTTATTATCTCATAGTTCTGCAGGTCAGAAGTTGTGTACAGTATGTCTTATTCAACCAGTTTTCTGCTTTAGGTTTCACAAAACTGAAATCAAAATGCTGGCAGGACTGCATTGCTCTCTGGGGAGTCTAAGAATGAATGCTTCCAGGCTCATTCATGGCTAAATTCAGTTGGAGTTGTAGGACTGAGGTCCCTGTTTGCTTGCTTGCTGTTGGTCATGGGTCTTTTATCTCTTTAATCTCTGCGCTATCTGTTGTAGTTTTATGTGTGTGTTTGTGTTCAAATAGATCTCGGTTGTACCTTTGCTTTCTAGTTCATTGATTTTTGTTCTTATTTCCTTTCTTTAACTTTCTTTGGGTTTATTATTATTTTATTATTATCTTAATATGAACACTTAACTCACTCATTTACAGCTTATCTTTCTTTTCTAATATTTGCAATTAAGGTGATACATTTTTCTCAAAACACCTTTTTTTTTTAAAGATTTATTTTATTGATTTTTGACAGAGAGAAACAGAGACAGAGAGAGACAGAGAGAAGGGGGAATGCCCAGAGCAGTCTCCATAGTTGACATTAGTTTTCCATATAGTTTCGCTCCACAGGCGGGCACAGGGCTGCACAGGGCAGGAACTGGGCCGGGAGCCTCCCACATAGGTCCCGGCAAGAACTGAACTGGGGGCACACCCCAGTTCAGCATGTGGGTCTGCATGGGCCGTGGCCGAGATTTGAACCTCAGTCCCCAGGGCTTCAAAGCAAGTGCTTAACCCGCTGAGCCATCCCAGCTTTCCCTCAAAACACCTTTTGTGTTCTGTTATCTGGATTTTAAGAGATAGTATTTTGTCATTCATTTCTAAGTATTTTAAATAGTATCCCTTTAGATTTTCTTTTTGACCTATTATTTGAGAATTGTTTTAAAATTAGAAATACAGGTTTTAAAAGAGTTTTCTGTTTGTTTTTTAAATTTAATTGCACATTGTGGTTAGAGGACAAGTTCCATGTGATACCTGATCTAAGTAATTTTTGAAATTTGTTTTATATACCAATATACAATTTTTGGAAATGTTTTATGTGTACTTGATAAAAATATACAATCTCAAATTGTTGGATGAAAAATTACATATATTTCATGTCATTATATGATTTTGCTTATTGTTATTTATTTATTTATTTTTGTTTTTTATTTTCTTAATATTATTATATTTTATTGTTAAATTTAATGGGGTGACATTGGTTGGTAACAATTAGATAGTTTCCCGATGTACAAGTCCACATCACATCACCCATGCATCATGTTATGTGCCCAGCTCCCAGAATCAGGTCCCCCTCCAACACCATATATCTGGTGCCCATTCCCCCCTCCCCCCACAAATCTCCCTCCCCCCGCCTCCCTCCTCTCCAGGTAAACACCAAACCATTGAGTGTATACATAATGCTGGTGCCCTCTCCCACCTCCCCTCTTTCTCTCCCTCCCCTCCTTCTCTCCCTCCCCCCTCTTCCCCTTCCCTCAGGCAATCACCAAGTTATTGAGTGTGTCCATGGGTCTCTGTGTCTTTGTAACTTTCAGTTTTATATTCCACCTATAAGTGAGGTCATATTTTTCCAGATTCTTTCATTCTGACTTACTTCGCTTAATATGATGGTCTCTAGGTCCATCCATGTTGCCACAAATGACTGTATTTCATCATTTCTTATCGCTGAGTAGTATTCCATTGTGTAAATGTGCCACATCTTCTTTATCCAGTCATCTATCAAAGGGCATTTTGGTTGTTTCCATGTTCTGGCCACTGTGAACAGTGTATTGTTATTTTTTTGCATTTAATTTTTTGTCTACTTATATGCTTGACTGGTCAAAAATAGAAAGATGTATACAGAAATCTATTGTGATGCTAGAATTGTCATTTTTTCATATTTATTTTTGCTTAATATATTTAGAGATTATTTTATTTAGGTATACATATTTTTAGAATTAACTGTATTATGTCTTCCTGATATACTGAACTTAAAAAGTCATTCTATAGTGACTTTTTATGTCCTAATTGATATCTTATTTTAACATTTATCTGATAACAATTATAGTTAAACTTCTTTTTGTTAATATTTGACCAGTATATTCTTTTCCTCCTTTTACTTTAGAACATTACTGTTTTTAATGCTGAATAATTTATTTCAAAAAGGAACTACATTTTTAATTTCTGCCATGCTTGTTAACACTATACTGTAATCATAATCACTTATAAAAAAAGATGCACATGGAGAAGCTGGATTGGCTCAGCGGGTTAAGCGCTCACTTTGCAGCCCTGGAGACAGAGGATTGAATCCCGGGCCCGGCCCATGCGGACCCACGTGCTGAGCTGGGATGTGCCCCTAGTTCAGTTCTTGCCGGGGTCTATGTGGAAGGCTCCCGGCCCAGTTCCTGCCCTGCCCAGCCCCGCGCCCTCCTGTGGAGTGAAACTATATGGAAAACTAATGCTGTCAACTATGGAGACTGCTCTGGGCCCTCCCCCTTCTCTCTGTCTGTCTCTGTTTCTCTCTCTGTCAAAAAACAATAAAAATAAATCTTTAAAAAATAAGATGCACGTGACGATTTTCATATAGTTGTCTTTATACCTTTGATATATTTTTTATAATAGCTGTTGTTTGGATTTTTCCTTATCTAATCTGAAGGTTTTTTTCTTTTTAGCATAATTGTAACTTTTTTATTTGTTTTGTGAGTCAATATCACTTAAAGTTTTAGTTTTTATAAATGAATATTACTGAGTAATTTTTTACCCATTTACCTTTTACCACCTTCTCTTACTTGTAAGTTTTCTGCTACATATTTTTTGAAAAATTTTAAACTGTGCAATAATAACAGCTTCAAGTAGTAATAATTTACTCTTTATTCAGAATATTTGTACCTCTAATTTCCTTCATTTTGTTTAATGGTGTTGGCTAGTTTGCTAATGTGATGTCCAATAGTAGTGGTGATAAGGGACTTTCTTACCTTATTTCTAACTTGGCAAATTAATGATATAGTTATGCATTTCATGGTACTTCTTTCATCTTCAAAAAGTACATATTTGTAGACTCTTTTTGTGAATTTCCACCACTGAATCCTTTTGTCATACTTTGTACATTTCTTCTTACTGTATGGCAGCTGCTTTTGACAGAGCTTACTATCTACGTTTATAGTTGTTCCATAACATCATTGATTACTCCACCTTTTCCTTATTTATTTGTAATACTTACTGATTATATTTGTCTTCTAATTTACTGAAAATAAAGTTCTCTTTTCATAATCTTTCATTTTTGCATGATTTCCAGTATGAGGAGGAAAGTCCTCCATGAACATTAAAAGTTCCAGTTAACAAGTTTCAAACTGAGAGTTGGGAGCATCCTGAATGAAACCACACCTTTATTTTTTTTTTCTCTGTATAGAATTGAAATGCAGTAGATTCTCAGTTAACCAGCACCCATGGGGATTGGTCAGTGCCAGATAAATGTATTTTCTGGTTGCTTGAGAGTTACTGTTAATATTAAAAATAGACCTAACTAATACTATATGCCATGCCACGCCATACCATACCATACCCTACCCTACCGTACCATACTATACTATACCATACCATACCATACACTCTGTATTGCCTTGATATTAATATTGAAATATAGTAATTAAAAGCAAATTAAGAAAAATAAAGACAAGTTAATGTAACGCAGTTTAATTGTGAAAATAACTTTGTGAATGCAGTGTACAATTTTAGTTAAGTGGCAGTTAATAAATTTTTCAACTTTATGAACTTCACTGATAGTTTTTTTAACTTCAAGTAACTTGGAAATCCACACACACACACACACACACACTTAAAACTGTTACAGTAGGTTTAGAGAGTTTACTGGGTAACATTGCATTGGGATCATCAGGATCTCATCATACTATAGCTAGGACAAGATCAGAAGTGGTTGGCTTTGGATCTATATCAGCAGATGATGCTTTATTGGCAAACTTGCATACAGTTTTCTTGAAAAATGAACAAATATCAGCTTGCTTTGAGGCTTTGCTCCTCTTATGCAAAGTCAGGTTTTGTGTGTTGTGCAGCACATAACATGCTGAGGTTTTATTTTAATATTTATTTACATTATTATTATTATTTTTTGCCTGTTTCTTGAGAGTGCCAGTTGCTTGAGTTCCAGTTAATGGAAAGACTACTGTATTTAAAGTTGTTTGGATTTGAGTAATCTTACCTCCTCTATTGGGGTACTGTTTATTATAAAACCAAGCTTGCTTAAAGCAGACAGTTTTGGTGCAAAGCTATTCTTAGTCTCAGTAGTATGTTTCATTTTTGGTGTTTGTTAAAATTGCCCTTGTATTTTTAAGGCAATGCTCCATTGTCTTCCAGCTTTCAGTGTTGCCGTGGTGAAATTTGATGCCATTCTGATTCTTGATCCTTTGTTTGAAACATTTGTTTTTGGCTCTTTGTCCTAATAATGTATGGGTCTCTTTTCATCCATTTTGCTGCACAATTGATAGGGAATTCTTTTGATATGGATCATTCCCTTCTGTTCTGAGAACTTTTCTTTAAATAAGTTTTTTTTTTTTTAGAAGGAAAGTGAATTATTTATTTATTTATCTATTTATCTATCTATTTATTTATTTATTTTGGACAGAGAGAGAGAGAGAGAGAGAGAGAGAGAGAGAGAGATACAGAGAGAGATACAGAGAGATACAGAGAGAGATACAGAGAGATACAGAGAGAGATACAGAGAGAGAACTGAACTGGGGGAGCTCCCAGCCCAGCACATGGTTCCTCATGGGCCGGGGCTGGGATTCAATCCCCAGTCCCCAGCGCTGCAAAGTGAGTGCTCAACCCACTGAGCCATCCTGGCTTCTCCTGAGAACTTTTCTGAATCATGTATTTGGTTTCTTCTTGTTTTTTGAACTCCAATTATTCGAATATTGTGCATCTTGGATTGGTCCTCTAAATTATCTTTTCTAAATTCATTCTTTTAGAGAAATTTTGATTTTTACAGTCATATTTTCAATTTTAAAGATTTATTTTTATTGTTTTTTGACAGAGAGAGAGACAGACAGAGAGAGACAGAGAGAAGGTGGAGGGCTCAGAGTAGTCTCCATAGTTGACAGCATTAGTTTTCCATATAGTTTCATTCCACAAGTGGGCGTGGGGCTGCACAGGGCAGGAACTGGGCCAGGAGCCTCCCACATAGGCCCTGGCAAGAACCGAACTGGGGGTACACCCCAGTCCAGCATGTGGGTCCACATGGGCTGGGCTCGGGATTCAATCCTTTTTCTCCAGGGCTGCAAAGGGAGTGCTCAACCTGCTGAGCCATCCCAGCTTCTCCGTATTTTTAATTTTAAAGGGTTCCTTTTATTCTGATACTCTTTTTAGTAGCATCCAGTCTTGTGTCATGGATGCAGTATCATCTCTCATCTCTGTGAGGATAAAAATAAGGTAAGTTTTTTCCCTCAAGGGATTTTCCTAATGCATGTCTTCCTTTACTTCAAGTTATCACTTAAAATTTTCTTTTATTTCGGCCTCTGTCTTTCACAGAAGAGATTAAAAAAATAATGTCTGGTGATATTGGCCTTTGCCCATTTTTATTTTATTATCTTTTTTTTTATTGTTAAATTTAATGGGGTGACATTGGTTGTTAACAATTAGATAGTTTCCCGAAGTACAAGTTCACATCACATCACCCATGACCTTTGCCTATTTTTAAGAGTTGAAAATTGAAAGACAAAAATTGTATCGGTATGAGTTGTCAGGTGTTTGAATCGCTATTAAATGATCTGGCTGGGCTGTTTTTAGAAGAATTTCATTTAGTATCATTAGACTATGTTTCTTTTTTCATATTTTTTCTTTTTTTACTTTTTTTATTGCTTGAGAGAAGGTAAGAGAGAGAGAGAGAGAGAGAGAGAGAGAAAGAGAGAAAGAGAGAAAGAGAGAAGTGGGGAGGGCCCAGAGCAGCCTTCATAGTTGTAAAGATACATTGGGTGGATGTGGGGCCGTGCGGGGCTGGAATCAAACTTGGGGTTTCCCAAATGGGAGACAAGAACTTTCACTGTCATCTCAGTGGTTACCATTTGCATCACAGTTCAGCATATGGGTTTGCACGGGCTGGGGCCAGGATTCGATCCCTGGACCTCGAGGTTACAAGGCAGGCACTCAGCCTGTGATCTATCTCTGCATCTTTTAGATTGTTTCTTAGACTAGATCCATCATAAAGTTCCTTTTCTAATTCTATGGCTTCTGGAGCCAGGAAGGAGAAGAAAATTGGAGGTATCAAGGTTTAGTGAGTCAACTTTTAATTAATCTTTATTTTTCAATACGTTTTTCTAACCCTGTCATTATCCTCTCTAGAAAACAGACTTTCAGTCTTCTGCCTGGATGAGAAAGAGGGGTATTTGACCTGATGTGCAGAGTATAGAATGGGATGTGGAAGCCCAGCTACTTCTTAAATTTTTCTGCCCTACTTCTACTTCCATTCCTAGAGGTTCCTAATGCCAGCCAGTGTGGTTGGCGACTTTTGCGGGTATGGAAGTATAAATTTAATTGCTTCCCAACTTTCTCCTGTCTTTCTCAACTGCTGTTTAGGATTCAGTTTTCCTGGGTCTGTAGAGTTAATCATTACTCCTCACTTTGTTTTCCTATATCCAAATTTTTGTCACCATTTTTTCCTTTTCTGTTATTTTTGTGTTTAATAGAAGTTTTAGTGGGGGTTCAGGAGGAAACAGAAGTTCAAGCATGTATTCAATTCCATGGTTTGTACTGAAAATCTGATACATATTTTGAATTATTGCTTTTATCTTGTCTTTTTTAATTTAGATGGAAAATTATTACCTTATATAATTAAGTTTTCTAGTGAGATATTCAGTTTATCAGAATTGAGATATTAAGGTTTACAAAAAGGGTTTGCTTTATTGACATATATAGTTTTCCTTTGAAGCTTATCAAGAAATTAATGACATATTATTATACGCAATGTATTGAAAATAGTCCTTCACTTTTACAAGTGATTTGATACTTTATTTTTTATCACTCATCAGATGCCCAACTGCTTTATGGGAAGCTGGGTTCTTTTTTACTTTCAGGGGCTGAATCTGAATTAATTTGAGCCAATCATGGTTGTTCATTCCCTTTGCCAGTGAGTGAGTGATTTAGTAATGAGTGGCCAATAACACCTATGTTTTGGACATAGGTAAAGTGATACTTGCAACTGTTACAGGTATTTTGAACTGTTAAAGGACAAAAGCCACCACACTAATAATGGCACAGAAAAAATTTGGAAAGAACTTACTCCTGTGATGATGATGTTGAGTCATGGATTAACTAATCCTGGATCTGTTCTAGCTCTGGAGGTTTGGTTATCTGACATCAGAATTCATGTGATTGTCATTAAAAAGTCAGTCAACACAACCATTATTTGTAGCTGGCTAAAAACAATTTTAAGTAAGTAAATAAACATTCTAAGGCTCAAATTACATAAATATTAAAACTCAAAACTATAGGTTTCTGTGAAGTTAGTGATTATTGTTTTTCACTAAAGTAAGCTGAATTGGAAATTTATATCACGTTCTTTCATTATTTTTTTTGCTGGTAACTTATATGGATCAGACATGTTAGTTGTTTCATAAAACTGGTAATTTTAATCTTTTGTTTTAATATGCTTCAGGTTGACCTGACATTTTAATAAATCTGACTCCTTAAAATGATTAAAGATGCATTTTAATTGTTGAAATACATACATTTTCTTCATGAAATTGGTTTACTTTTTTATCTGTCACTTGTCTTGCCAAAGTTTTTTGGCAACATATGTTTTTCATTCAGCATTACATTTTTAATTAATATTTTAGTTGCAAAAGGTGACAGTTTAAAAGATTGTTTTGTTAGTGGCTTATCCTTAAAAAGCAAGAGGCATTTGGTTTTGTTTTACAATAGAATTTAATCTTACATGTTTTTTGTTAAAGTAATGTTAACCAAAAAATCTCTTATTGAACTATTTGTGGTAAGCTTTTCAAGGATGTTTAAGATTTCACATGCAGTTTAACTGATCACAGATGAAGTTGTAAATTAATACCTCATGAGTGTATTTGACTGCAGGGCATTGTTTGTGAATCAGAACTGCTTTGTTCCTGTAAACTGTGAAAGAGGTTTAAGCATATGGATTAAAATTGCATGGTGATACCAGTGTGCTTATGAACAGACACTATAGTTAGATTATTTAAAATGCACTAAAATATTATAAATAGCCTCAATTGTAATAATTCCCTTAAACTTTTAAGGGTTGTAAGATTTAGTTTTTATTCCTGTCTTGGATTTAACCACCTTAATAAAAAATTGCTTTGTTGCTTTTAAAGCTGTACGTAGTAATGAGAATAACCATTGATAATAGTATGGTTAGAGAATAGATAAGTTTCCCAGAAAACATGTATTTTTACCGAAGTATTCACAATTGTATCAAATATGTACATGAGCTTTTTCCTTGTTTTCAGTTGTCATTCTCTTATCAGAACTTAGAATGAATAATTGTTTATTGATATTTTCTAGTGTGAGATTGTTAAATGTGTATTGTTTAATATAAAAATTAGTGTTTTTAACTGTTATTTTCATTTTATAGTGTATGAAAGTCGCCTGATGTAGAATGTATTCTCTGGCCATGATAAGCTATTTCTATTGAAACAAAATACCAAAAACTAGTCAGGGAAATCTTGCTCTGGGAGGCAGCAATAAGAGGAAGCAGAAGCAAGCTTTAATTAATGTCTTTAGTCAATTATGTAAACACTAAAGAACGCTAAGAAAAAGTTGTTGAGAAGTTTTTGGAAGGTTACCCTTTTAAACCCTTTCACGTTCCTTGAGAACTTTGTACCTGTTTTACAAATATTCTATTTTCAGCTATTATGTTCTCATGTGGATATTTTCTTACGTTCTTATGTGGATGACATTTTAAGCACCAGTTATCACACTTCCTTAAACTCTTCTATTATAACTACCTTTATCTCCATGCCACCTTAGCAATCCTCTTTTCATATTTTGAACCTAGGTCCTGCCCAGAACTGCTTTTTAAAAAATCTGTGTCACTTTACTATTTAGCTTCCCATTTTCACATTACTTGCTTTATCTAGTCTGAGTGGCATGGTCCATTATTTCAACTACATTTTACTATTACCTTCAATTATCTCTTCCATTTGACCCTACCAATGTCTAAAACTGGGTCAGTTTAATTATGTGCCTTGCTTCTTGACTTTTCATCACAATTAATTTATTTTGTCATACTAGGAAGATGTTTTCAGCCATCTTTGATCCTTCTCCTTAACCTTTCACAAGCATATTGTTCTCCAGATCTTATTACCGTTTGAAATGGCTCAAATCTCACCCCGCTTCGTTACTTTCATGTTTGTTGCCTGAATCATCTCTTTTAAGTACGGTATTGTAGCCTTTTCCTCTCTGCCCCCATTTCTCCAGTGCTTCTCTCTTTCTATCTTTATCTATCCCAACAATAAGTGAGGGATTGGATCTCTATCTAACTCCTTACCCTTAATTAAGAGAAGTTTACTTCAGTAGTAATTGCCAATTGAGGCACCACATTTTCTGGGTCTCTCTGTGGGGTGTGTATTTGGTTTTGAAAACTTCCTAAAAGTGATTCTCTTCCTTCTTTCTGAGGCCCTAAAGGGTCTGTTGCAGGGCTTTCTCAATTCTACCTTCTCTAGTGCTATAGGATTCATCTTTCTGAACAGTGGATTTATTCACTTTACAATATATAATAACTTAGTTTTTGTCAAATAACTGGATTTGCTGCTGGAGTAAATGAGATGAATTCTAAGGTGTTTGATTTTGAGAAAATATTAATGACACAGTACATCTATAATTTACTGGAACTTATAGTAAGTGCTGAGCACTTCCTGCACTTATCCTTATAGTAGTCCTTCAGGGTAGATACTGCTAACCACTGTACAGATGAGCAAACTGAGTCTCAGAGAATTCTGAGTAGTTACACAGGTAGTAATTTAATGTGATAAGTTTTATGAAAAATACTTGAAAAGTCATCTCTGAGAATATAGAGGAGAGAGATCTAGTTTAGGATTAGAAGATTAACAGTTCAGGTGAGTTTCACAGAGAAGATGATGCCTTAAGCTGAGTTTTTAAAGAAAACTGTGAAGTTAGACAAAGAAAGGGATAGATAGGGAGATGTGTGTATGGCATGATTATACTTGTGAACAGTCCTTGTAAAAACATGTAGAGATACAAAAAAACGTTTTTACGGAAACAACTCTGTATGACTGAAGGATAGTGTGTGAGTTGGGGCATTGAGAGTGATTTTAGTAGATATAAAGGCATTAAACCAAATCATGGTGTATGTATGTATGTATGTGTGTGTATTATATATGTGTACCGGTATGTATGTATATGTGTGTATGTGTGTATATATATATTATATATAATACACACACACACACACACTATCCTGCTAAGGAGTTTAATTTATTTTTAGTAGGTGATGGGAATTATTTTAAATAGGAGAGTTAATTGATTAGACAGTGTGGAGAATAGGCAAGCTTGTCCAACTCGTAGCATGTGGGCCACATGCAGCCCAACATGGCTTTGAATATGGTCCAACACAAATTCGTAAACTTTCTTAAAACATTATAAGATTTTTTTGCTTTTCTTTTTTTTAAGCTCATCAAATATCATTATTGTTAGTGTATTTTATGTGTGGCCCAAGATAATTCTTCTTCCAGTTTGGTTCAGGGAAGCCAAACAATGGGACACCCTTAGATTAGAGGAAGGCCTTTCTGCAAAAGACCTGTTAGACTACTGGAATAGCCTATATAAGATATGAGGCCCTTGAGATGTGGTACTGAGATTGAAGGGAAAAGAGGTGGAACTGAAGACTGTTGGGACATGGAATCAATAGACTGAGTAGTGTAAAAAGTGAGTGAGAGGGATGCTGAGTTAGCTCAACAGGTTGAGCACTTGTTTTGCAATTGTGAGGTCCAAGGATTGAATCCCAGCCCAGGTCTGTGCAAACCTATATGCTGAATTGTGGAGCAGCTGGTGACCTATAGTGAAGGTTCTTACCTCCCATGTGGGAGGCCCCCAGTTTGATTCTATCCCACATGGCCCCACATCTACCTGTGTGGAGTGAAACTTATGTGACAACTAATGATGTACAACTATGGAGACTGCTTTAGGCCCTCCTCTCTGAAATAAAGCATATTAAATAGTATGTAGGGCAGGGGTGGCGAACCTATGGCACGCATGCCCCAAGTGGCACGCGGAGCAATTATTTTGGCACGTGGAGCTGTGAATACCATTTAAAAAATTATAGTTTATGCTCTTATAGACATAAAAATAATCGATACCTCTATCTCACTTGATGGGTTGGCACGCGAGTCGAGTGAGTATACTCTTATTTCATAAACTTTGGCACTCAATCGCCACCCCTGAGTAGGGGATGCTGGGATGGCTCAGCAGGTTGAGCATTCATCTTGCAGCCCTGGGGTCCGAAGATTGTGTCCCGACCCTGGCCCATGCGGACTTATATGCTGAACTGGGGCAAGCCTTTCATGTGGGAGATCCCTGGTTTGGTTCCAGCCCTGGGCATGCTTCCCATGTAGGAGGCCCCCAGCTCGCAGGGGTGTACCTCCATTGTGGGAGACCCCTGGCCCGGTTCCTGCCCTGCATAGGCCCATACCCAACTGTGTAGTGAAACTATGGTGAAAACTAATGACATACAACTATGGAGACTGCTCTTGGCCCTCTCCCTTCTTCTGTCTCTCTCTGCCTCTGTCTGTCTGTCTCTCTGTCAAAAACAATAAAAATAAATCTTTTAAAAAATAGTATGTAGTATATAATATGGGACATCCTTAAGGGCTTAATACGCTTTGAATAAATATTTGTATAAGCTGCTTCCTAAATTGTTTCCCAGGTTTTTGTTGAAGTATGTTCTTTAAAAGCCTTGAGCAAATATGGTCATTGAGTTGTTTTTTTTAATTAACAATTGAATGCCCAAGTGCTTCATTATATTTTGGGTCCTCATAGTGAGTATAGTGGAAATTCTAGGACTTACCTATCTAGTTGAACCTTTTAGTTTAAACAGCTTCTGAGCTTCCAGTTTTCACATTCTCCAGCACCAGAAACAAACTTTTCTAAGAGATATGTAAGTCAGTATTATGACTAAAAAAAAATTGACCATAATATATAGAAACGAACTTTTAAAATCTCACTGTATACTCATTCACCTGAAAGTCTCATTGTTCTTTTTTTTTTTTTTTCTTCTATTTAAACCACTTTTATTAGGCCAAAGGCAATGCCTAAGCAGCAGACTGGCAAAAAGAAGGGATAATTGAAAAAGGAGACCACCACAAGTTAGAGCAATTCAATCCCTTCATTGGTTTTTATCAGGAACTGGGGAAATCTGCTTCTGCTGAGGCAGTGGCAGTGCCCCCAAGGGCTGAAAGCAAGAAGTGGCAAGAAGGCCACCTATAGGACCTCAGAGACAGCTTTCTCCTTCCCCAAATCTATTATACAACCACAGGGTCCTGCTGTTCTACTTCCAGGTCAAACTTGGCAATTCTTAGGTAATTCTAAACAAAGTGACAGAGCATTTGCTGCAACAGTCTCATCCCAGTCTGAGCCAGTAACTAAAAGTCATTATGTTACAATTGATCATTTTATTTTTCAATCAGCCAACAGTCGCAGCTTACAGTTTTCTTCCCTTTTTACACAATGACTGTCCTTCTCCAGAGAAAGCAATGAATCTGCCTCCAGCTTCATCCTCTTCAACCCTTTTGACCAGTGGATATGAATTTCTGATGAAAGTGATCTTACCAAGTTTAAATTCATAATAGGGATTTCTTTTTTTTAATGTCTCCAGGTTTAATTGGAGAGGGGCTTGGCTCTATACCTTTTTTCTCCCCATCCAGTCTATTCCCAGAGCTGGAAAAGGCTCGGAAGCCCAACTCTCCAGCAGAGCACTGTGGTCAGCTTCGCCTTCAGTTGACTCCTTGTGCTAGACTTGTCTTTCGGGTTCTTTGTAGCCCAGTGGAGCATCAAAGTCTACTTTCATGTCACACTTGATGATGGACACAGCCTTTTCAGGCTTGGTCTCCATAACCCGCAGTTCATATATCTTCTTGTTGATGGCAACCATATCCCCAGTGCACAGACAGGCAAAGTTTCTCATTGCATTTTTTAATACTGCTTTGGGGTTCATAATATCTAGGAAGTCAGGGCTCTGAGACTGAAATTTGGAGTATGTGGCCACTTGAAGGTTGACACTTTCCACCTGAACCAGGCTCCTTTCTTCCAACAGCAAATTCTGCATCATCCAATGTGGGAGGTAGCAGATACCCTCATCAACCACAAATTCCATAACGCTGCAGTGTGTCATGCGGTCTGAGTTTAAACAGTGTGGGGTAGGTAATGTTGAGTTGGCTGAGTTGATTGAGGGCTGAGGGTGACATAATTATCTTCCTGCCTTTCTCCACATCTGACCTGTCATTAGGCCCTGTGAGCATTGACATAGAGAAGCCACAGTACTGTGTGGAGAAGTGGTTCTGAAAGACTTGAGGAATTGGGTGGTCAAACATGTTGAAAGAGAACATGATTGACACCTCTGCTTTGCAAATGAGGTCTGGTCTAGGGCACGTTGTGACCAGAGTCAACGACTTGTTCTCCTCACAGACCCTCATTGTTCTTTTTGTCCAAAATTATAAATTATTAAAATATTGCAGTGAAGTTGAGTATATTAGAGGTATCTTTTTACATACCTATGGAGTGAAACCTTGATAACTATTTAATACTTGTATAGTAGAAAATAGGACCTAAAATGAGTCACATTGTTACTTACTTTTTATTAACATCCGTGGAACTGATTTAGCTTTAAATTGTTTAAGATATTATTTATATGAAAAGTAAGTAATGTTTTCCAAACCTGTATGCAGCTGACTGGGGAAAGGAGGATAAATTTTCCAGAAGGTAGGAAATGAAAATAATCAGAGTGAAACAGCTTTTGCTTGATTGTTGAATTAAACTGTAGTGTTATAGCAAAAAGCCTGGATGAAGCCAATAAAGTTATTACAACTCAAACATCATACACACACAGAGACTATATAAACTAACATACATGCACTGAAGGCTTATGGCTCTTTCCATGAGCTACGTATTTTTTTATGTCACTGTGCTTTACACATTGCAGGTATTTGATAAACATTTATTGAACTAAATAAACATAGCACCTCTCAAACCTATATGAAGTTTAAGCCTAAGCAAACATGTCCTTTGAACCAGTTATCATTACTTAATATGTACTCTTATTTAAAAACTAACATGTTTCTGACTGATTGTTGAGAATTTGGAAAATATTCACATTAAAATAAAAAAAAATATGTAAAGGATACCAGTAATTCCACTATAACACAGAAGACTTCTGTTACCATTTTGTATTCCCTTCCAGCAAATTTTTCTCTTAAAAATGCTACTACATTTTTTAAAAAGAGGAGTATTTCAGGAAAGTTGCTGTCAGTTTAGTTTCTTAAATTGGTGTCTATCAAAAGAGTTAGCTATGAAGTGATTTCCCTTAGTGAATCTTAATTTGATGATTTTTAAAAGCCCCAACTCCCCATAAAATAAAGGAAAGAAAATTTTCCTTTGTGGAAAAAGGAGAGACTCTAGATGGGATATATGATGTCACAGTACACCTGAAAATTGATGCATTTCTGTAGATATATGGACAATGAGTAGTATACTCTTTCTTAAAATATTTTTACATTCTTAGGATTCTTTCCTATATGAAACAGGAAATCTAACTAGAACTAACTTAGGCTAAAAAAGGAATTTAGTAAGTCAAGTCACTGAACTTCACACACACAAAAGTATGGGTGCAATTGGGCTTTAGGGGTGATTAAATCTGAGGGCCCAAAAGTTGTCAGATTTTTCTCTCTTCACTTCTTTCCTTTGTCTGTATCTGATAGTTATCTTCAATTTATCAGACTGACTCTTTATACTTTTTCCTCTCTTTTTTTTGCTGTCTTCTTGTGCCTGTAATGATCTTATGGTGGCTTTTCTTGCTTATTTGAAAAACTATCAGTACTGTTGATTATAATTTCAGATGTTTTTATTTTATTTATATGCAAGATAAATATCTAGAAAAAATGGTTTGGTTTAATATTTTTATAACTATGTATTTCACTGTTCTTCCTCAAAAGAATAATCTCAAATGGAATAACCATGACTGGGTTCTCATTTGCTTAATGGCTGGAAAAAATCTTCAATTTTACACAAATGACCAGTAGACACATTTTTGTATTTGTGACCAATATTCATATTCTAAGATGTTAAATGCTTTTATGAAAGAGATAAATAAGTGTTTTACCTAAAGAATGAAAAAATTTTATTTTTATTCTTTTGTGATTTACAAATTTTCTCCATTTTTGATGAATGCTTTAAAAAAAAAACCTTTTCATTGTTTCAGGTTTTTCTTCTTGCCAATCACTGAATGTGCTAACTGTGTTTTGTTAAGGTGACTCTTTAAGATTGCTATTATAGACTAAAGAGAAGTACTGAATTTTCTAATGTTGTATAATAGAAGTTATATTTAGCTGTTGGTATTTCAAGTTGGAACACTTCATTCTACTGTGTCTTTAGTTAATGAGTCATCTGGAGAAAATGGGCTGCCTCTTGCTTTTAGGAAGAATCTGTAGCAAATAATAATGTTAAACACTGTGGGAGATTTTCTGCCAAATAACAAACTTAAAATGGAAAATGTTTTGTAGTACATTTTATTTCCCATATGTGAAATATATGCTAAAGGATATAGAAGCATTTTGCTTATTATCTTCAGCTGATAAAAACCAAAAATAATAATCCTGATGTCACATATAACAAAAAGAAAGCATTTTTTTTAAATTTTTTATTAAAGCATTGTGTAGGTGGTTATGAGGTGCAGACAAGTGGGAAGCCAGCATTAACTCTGAAATTTTTTTATATACAGGATATACAGCAATGGTTAAATCTTGATAATTATCAGTCCCTGGAGAAAGTATTGTGATTATTGAACTATGGGTATTTTTTTAAAAGTATTTTATATTATATTTGCTCAATTTTTTTCGTCCAATATTTTTTAATGTGGTAAAATATGCATAACAAAATTTACCATTATAACCAGTTTATTAAAAGAATTTGAACACCTCATTGGCTTTATTTTATGAATTGGGCCGCATCCCATATGGTAACTAGAAGGGCACTCCTCCATCATAATATTTTTAACTGTACAGTTCAAGTAGTATTAAATGCATTCATAATCTTTTTTTTGTTTGTTTGTTTTTTAATATTATTATATTTTATTGTTAAATTTAATGGGGTGACATTGGTTGGTAACAATCAGACAGTTTCCCAATGTACAACTCCACATCACATCACCCATGCATCGCATTATGTGCCCAGCTCCCAGAATCAGGTCCCCCTCCAACCCCATATATCTGGTGCCCACTCCCCCCTCCCCACACAACTCTCCCTCCCTCCTCCCCCCTCCTCCCTCCTCTCCAGGTAAACACCAAACCATTGAGTGTGTCCA
>PVKE010026870.1:0-21993 GCA_004027555.1 Craseonycteris thonglongyai
CTGTGGACATGGGTCAATAACTGGTACTGTATCAATAAATCACTGAAGGATGTTGAGTACCTTAATAGGATGAAAAGATTTGAAGAGATTCCATACAAAGAAAAGATCCCTGGGTGAGGCTGGCAGATAAGAAAGAAAGAGTTCCACATTTTCAGCTACAGGAGGCAGTATATTTTCTTACTTTCTTCTGAAATTAGAGTTATTACGGGTTTGACACTAAGTCAAAAAGCCTCTGATGTAGGCTTTTAATGCCTCTGGAGTTCACTAGTAGAAAATTATGCCTGCCCTGGTAGAAAGATTTAGGATTTAGCAATCAAATCCTGTTTCACATTCTAAACTCGTATTAACACACTATGAGTGGAGGGTATATAACTTCATTTGAGGGGCCTCAGTTTCACTATCTGTGAAAAGGGGTAATGTATACTTGCCCTGCATATACAGTAAGTCCTATAAGAAGAAAAACTAAAATGGAAGTCTACTGAAGTAATATAAAATGTTAAAACATGGTATTAATCGTGTATTTATATTTAAAGAATTTATTACTTTGTGATCCATAGTATTATATTTTAAAGTAAAATGAGACTGGTAACATTTCATGTTATTTCCTGTTAAATGTGTGGAATCACACTTGCTAAAAAAAATAAGAATGGCTGTACTTGCACATCTCAGTTTTGTTTGGCTTCTTACCCCCTGTGGATTCAAATTAGAAATACGTTTTTTATGTTCACTTTTCATAAAGATTTCTTTCATGAGAAATTGTGCTTTGAAATACTGAAATTTATAATAATTATGATATGCTATTTTTTCATTGATTCAAAGATACTATCAATTGTAACATGCATGATTATTTCATGCTGCTCTATGAATGGGGGAAAAGCACTACCACTTAAACTCCAATACATCTCAATCTTAACTTCAGAGTTATTAAAATGTTAAGAAACATGTGCACTGGATCTGTGACAGGTGATAATTGTGTCTCAAACATGTGCAACCATTATTATTTAAAAATCACTTTTTTGCAAACATTATCTCATTTCACCATCACACGATATTAACATAATGCTTAACATAGAGGAGTGAAACTATAAGTTATTTGCATAATATCACAGAATAGAGGATATTTGGGGAATAGCAACCCAAATCTGCTCCTAAGGAATTTTGTCTCTCCTTTGTTCCATTGCATACCAATATAAACAAACAAACAAATAATAAAATAAAATTTGTGGAACCATAGAATCTTGAAATTATAGCAGGAAAAGAGATTCAAATTCACAAGTGAAGAGGTTTGTTCCACATAGTAGTTTATTTGCTGGCAAAAATCGAACACTTCTTCTGAAGTTAATCTGACTCGGGAAATTGATATGACCCCATGAATAGAGAGATATAGGATCCTATCAGCTATAGTGAAATCAGGATGCTAATGGACACACACATACATACATACATGTCAATGCCTTAGTTCATATGCACTTAATTATATCATGTATACTATACCATTAAAAAAAAAAAGGTGAGATGGGGATAATACATGACTCAAGAAATTAAGATCCAGAAGTATGAAACAAGTAAGATAAACTCTAAACATTTATAATGTCCTCACAGAAAATGGCCCATCCCACATAATAGTTTCCTCTGATACCTAGATTGAATCTTTCTTCATCTAACAGAATATTTAATGTCAAAAGATACCACATGTCAAATTTAGTTGGTACTACCGGTATATCTTCCTTGGGTAGTCAGTGATGGACTGGCACATCAGAGAGACCTGCCCACTCCTAAAACCTCCATAAATTACCATATGGCAGAGCACCTGGGTCTATCATCAGGAGTGTCCAGGTGTACCTCACCCAACAAACCTCTCCACAGGATGAGAGATTCATACTGTGTTGTAAGTTCCTTTGAAATAGCACCATGCAGTATTTATGGCTTTATCCTCACTGCTCGGTCAATCATATAGACCACAATGCAGAACTTACAAAAAAGATATAGACATTCTAATTAGACCAGTGCTTTTCAAACTTTAATAGGATGATAGACATATTGCACAACTGGTCTCATTTCTGTACTGCTCAGTATGCACAACTTTTGGTAGTACCCTTCCACTCTGATTCTGTGATTTGGCATATGATTTAAGGGAGGAAAGGGCTCAGAGTGATAGTAGAAAAAAAATAACTCAAGAAAGAATCACTCAAATGTTTCTGCTCTGTGTTCCTTCACATTTACTGTCAAATAAGCATCAATGTCTTCTAGAGCAGGGGTCCCCAACCCCCAGGCCTTCGATAGTACTGGCCTGCGGCCTATTAGGAACTGGGCCACACAGCAGCAGGTGAACAACAGAAGAGGCAGCAAAGCTTCATCTGTACTTATAGGCAATCCCCATAATTCACATTACTGCCTAAGCTCCATCTCCTGTCAGGTCAGCAGCAACATTAGATTCTCATAGGAGCTCTAACCAGTGTAAACTGTGCATAAAGTGATCTAGGTTGCGTGCTTCTTATGAGAATCTAATGCCTGATGATCGAAGGTGGAGCTGAGGAGGTGATTATATCATATATACATGTATGATTATATCATCATATATTATAACGTAATAATCATAGAAATGAAGTCACAATAAATGTAATGCACTTGAATCATCCTGAAACCATCCCCCCACCCACCCACCCCCTGTTCCAGAGAAAAATTTTCTTCCATGAAACCGGTCCCTGGTGCCAGAAGATTGCAGATGGCTGTTCTAGAGAATGAGACACCACATGAAGCAGGCAAGACTTGATTTTTAGTTTGTGGGACTAGATGAGTAATGGTAGTATGTCAATAATAAGAAAACTAGAGGGAGAGACACTTTTTAGGTAATGAAAATAAGATCAAATAGAATTATGTTAAATTTGAGGTACTTATGGTACATCAAAGTGCAGTCCTATAAAAAATTGGTGACACAGACTTCCAATTTCAGGTTAAAATTTTAGCAATCTAGAAAGACGAGCATTTCTATGCTTACAAAAAGAAAAGACTGGACAATTTGCACATTGATCATTTTCCTTTGCCTTATCAAGAACTGAGATGATAGGGAAAGTAAATAAGCTAAAATTTGAATAAAGAGGG
Source organism: Craseonycteris thonglongyai (assembly GCA_004027555.1). Classification (NCBI taxonomy): domain Eukaryota; kingdom Metazoa; phylum Chordata; class Mammalia; order Chiroptera; family Craseonycteridae; genus Craseonycteris; species Craseonycteris thonglongyai. Next base: position 3,103 of record PVKE010026870.1, read on the forward strand.
ACTCATGTAGGGTGAAAAGAGACTGTGCACTCCCTGCTTTAGGCAGAAAACACTGGATGGCACACAAATGTGTAAGAAATTACAGTTAACCTTTAAAACCAAATGCCAAAAGTTGAATATGGGTTAACATGAAAGTATGATGTAATGAGCACCAAAGATACATGGGAAAGGGAGATTGCATTGTCCTGCAGGCTTTTCTTCCACAAAACCAATGGAGCTCTTCTGGAGAAGACTGGGGAAAATGCCAAAAGAAGCCCATCATAGTGTCAATACTACTGCCAATTAAAGCCATTCACTCTACCTCTCCTAAGAAACAAATGTCTTAACAAACAGACAGAAGAGCAACAAAAACACTTATCACAAAGAAGCGCTGTCAATTCTAAGTAGGATAAACACAAAGATGAAGACAAAATCTTACAATCAGCCATAGCAAATGGTGCATTATAGACAATTAAAAAATCATTAGATTAATAGCTGACTTCTCCTCAAATTCAGTGATCAGTACAAAAGTATACACAAAATATTGAAAAAAAAGAAAAATAAAGCACTAACAATTCTACATCCAGAAAAACTATGCTTCAAGAATGAAGGCAAATAATGACATTTTCAGATTAAAAAGACTTAGAGACTGTTACTGGTAGCTAAATACTAAATAAAATTCTTCAGAATAAAAGACAGTAATATCGTAATATTAAGTGATAACTAGAAAGTGTGAAAAAAATATAGAACACTAGTAATAGTAACTATGTATGCAATTATAAAGGTAGTAGATGATGATGATGATTGATAGATAGATATAATTTACTTTCTATGTCTTTTCTTAACTGATTAAAAATTTTGTAACAATATTTTTGAAAATTATTGTAGAAATTATATAAAATTTAATTAACACACACACTAACCTGCATGAACATCAAAGCCAATCTTAAAAGGTTACATACTTTATGACCCATTTATATAACATTCTCATAAAAAATAGTATTGGAAGTAGATCTCTCATTGTCAGGGTATAAAGGAAGAGAAAATGACTATAAAGTGATGATATGATGGAGTTTTTTGAGAGGATAAACTGCTTTGTATCCTAACTGTGGTGGTAATTATAAAAATCTACACATCTGTTAATATTCATAGAAGTAAACATCCTAAATAGTAAATTTTACCTTATAATAATTTAGAAAATAAAAGTTATATTGACAAAAATATCATATGATAAACATTATAAAGGAGCTGATAATAATGCATTATGGATACACATCCAAAAGCCATCATCTTACACAAGAGAGCAGAATTTAGTTCTCAGGAATAAACTCAAAACTACCCATTTGGGTGATCAGGAGTAGGAAGAAAAATGAAAGTTACTCTTGACTTAAAGAACTTCATGCACATACAAAGTCATGAAGTAAAGACCATATATATCCATGGAATTGTAAATTGTTCTATATGGAAGGACAGTAAAGAGAATAGTAAAGAAACAAGTGATAGTAAGCATACTCAGCTCAGGTAGAACATAGTCGTTCAAAATACTCCATTTTATCCTCAAAGCAATGGAGAAAGACTGAAAGTTTGGAAGGCCAGGAAGAAACAGGGAGAGAGTAATGTTTCAGAATGACAAATATGGTAATAAATAAATCAATAAGGCATAGAGAAAAGGTGGTTCAGACTGTAAAGTAGCATAAGAGAATTTTGTTGTGGTGATGGAAGTGTTTGTTGTCTTGAGTACACTGGTAGTCACGTGAGTGCATACATATGTCAAAACTTAAATGATATGTTTAAAAATGGGTGCATTTCATTGTTTGTAAATTTTACCTTAATATATTTAACTAAAGCATACCACAGGGCAATTAAAAAGAACAAGCCATTTCTATACATCACAATATGGATGGACCACATTAATATAATATTGAGTGAAAATAAAAGGAATCTATTTATAGCAAGTTCAAAAACAGACAAAGCTAACCCATGGCTAGAGAAGTAAAAAAAAAGAAAAAAAAAAAATATATATATTACTTTTTGAGAAGTAATAACAAGATGGGTCCTATGGGATCTATGTGTATACTAGTGATATTTTATATCTTGAATTTAGTGGAAATTAGATTCATTGGTACATTGTAAAAAAGTCATTAAGGTGTATTAAAATTTATACATAAATTTTTAAGAAATTATAAAGAAAACACAACAAGAATAGTAGCAGAAACTCAAGATGAAATATACACAAATGTGAACAGGGAATCGAATCATACTACAGATATATGATCTCTGCACACTGAAGAGCATTGGGAAGGAGGGAACTAACCTAAATAACTTTGTCAAACAGTCTTTTAACCAAAAACTGTTAAGCTATAAAGAAAAAAAACAAAAACAAAACTGTACACAAACAATTTACAAATTGGTAGATTTATTTTTCACAAGAGTCCATGTTAGTGATACTGACTAGTTTACCTGTATACTTGGACAAGGTTTGGACAAGCAAATATAATATAGATACTGAGACCCAGACTTCTTATAAAAGAAAGAAGCAAAAAAGAAAACAATATAGGAGAGGCTGGCAAGAACCCTAAGGTGGTATGTCAGAGTGAGCGGCATCAGAATGAACTCATATTTATTTAGATTGATAGATTAGATAGATGCATACATAGATACAGTAAATATAGACATAGGTATGTATGTGTGTATATATATATATATATATATATATATATATATATATATATATATATAGCATAAAGCCAAACATTTCCTAGCATGCTTGGAAAGGGATTTAAAATCAGTGAAACTTCAGTAGGAATGAGCATACCTCTCTAAATACCATTTTCCAGAATGACTGAAGGCTCTTTAGAAAATTCTTTGAATCCTGAACTGGGGCAGGGAAATGCCAGAAGTCCCTAGAGAATCTTGTAGGACTAGAAAGTAGGGAAGTGTTATAAAGAAAAAGAAAGGACATCCTATAATGAAAGGGACACAAGAACAAATATGAAAGAGTACCCAAGAGCCAAATCTGAAACAATCTGAGCAACAAAATGATGGTAGTATTAATATTACCCAAAATATATACTCATGAGTCCATCCCAATATAAACAAATAAATAAATAAACTCTTCCTTATATAAAAATCCCAGTTAACAAACATAAAAAATAATGTGGGGGAAAAAATCACCCTTATAATACCACAGTAATTATTGTTGAAGGCAAGATCTACTGTAAATGTTAAAATTAGTGGTAAAATTTTAAAGAGAAACAGAATACCCTTATAGCCTCAAAGTATTTCCCCAAAAAGTATTTTTAATTGCTGTGGTACTTTTAACATGTATTCTAAATGTTTTTCAGACTTCCCCTTCAGGATTTAAAATTTAATTTACCTCCCTTTGAGTGTAGACTGGACTTAGGGACTCACTTCTGAAAAACAAAGTGTGGAAAGAAGAAAAAGTAGTAACTTCACAGTTGAGAAACCCAAAAAGACAGCCCCTTCATCAAGTGACTAATAAGGTAAAATAAAATAAGATGAGAAAGGTACTTAGTTCATGTCTGTGCTATTTTTTTCCAAATATCTATACACTCAGTCTTGTCATGAAAAAACACCAGACAAAAAGACTGAGAGGAATTCTACAAAGTAATTGATCAAAAGTGTGAATGTCACATTGAGAAAGTGTCATACACAAGAAGAGACTGAAACATCATACCCAATTGCAATGTTGTGTCCTAGACTAGATTCTTATAGAGAGAAGCCATTTGTAGAAAATAATAAAATCCAAATAAATCCTCTAGCTTAGTTATGACTGTTGTACCAACGCTCATTTCTTAGTTATGATAATTAAGCTATAGTTATATAAGATGTCAACATTAGGGAAACAGCATTAAGGGAATCTGGGGCCTCGCTGTACTATCTCTGAAACTTATCTGTGACTTTAAAATTATCTCAAAATTTAAAAACAAAATTGGCAACACAATTCTGAAAGACAGTAGAAAGATTAGAGCTAAAGATGTAAATGTGGGAGCTATAGTGGAAGAAATGGATGTTGAAGCTTGGAAGAGGTGAAATGAGATCACCTGGGAAGAGAATGCATGGTTTTGGGAAATGAGAAGGAAAGGGCTACTCTCCTGGAACAAACAGTTCTGTTTAGAATTCTAGTTAGTAAAAATTTTAAAAAAAAATGCACACACATGCACCTCCAAATGATCAATGTGCACCCCCAAAAAGAAAACTCTTTGTATTTGAGACCATCATGGTCATGGTACAACTTTAAAGACTTCAAACACATTAGCTAAATTTGATCTCAATTCCAGAGAATAACTTAAATGTTCTTGCTTCACTAATACTTAATATGAAGTGCTTATTTTTCTATTTTAGGGAACTCTTGCCAAGGATGTGGTGAGTAAAATGTTTCACAGAGTGTCTAGCACCTATAGTCACTACTAACTGATAGCCATTTGTAATATTGATTTTGAAAAACAGAAGTCTAGAGGAAGTAAAAGATGTTAGAGCTTGATTCCCTTCATTCATTTTGATGATAAACACTGGGTGGGTTAATTTGAAGAATTCCAAGGGAATTAGGATCAGCATTCAAGGGTCAAAATATCCGCCTGTTGAGATGCCTCTTATATCCCAATCTAGTGATCCTCAAAATTTTTGATACCAGGGACCAGACTAGTTTTGTGGAAAGCAAATTTTTCAGGGATGGGGGTGGGGAGGTTTGGGATGATTCAAGTGCAATGCATTTATTATGCACTTTATTTCTATTATTATTACATTGTAATATATAATAAATATTTATATGACTCACCATAACGCAGAATCAGTGAGAGTCTTGAGCTTGTTTTCCTGCAACTAGATGGTTCCATCTGAGATAAATACACAGTGTGGGAAAGAGGTGTGGATGGAAAGTGGTAAATAAAATAATTAGCAGACCATGCACAGACTAAAATAAGTGTTGGCTTTCGACTTAAAGCCTGCCACCAGATGCAGCTGTATAATTGAAGTACATCAACTCACTTGCCATTATAAAGCCTGCCACCAGATGCAGTGTGATTGTCACTTGATACTCACTGATAGGGTTTTGATGTGAGTCTGCAAGCAATTGATTTATTATGGTCTCTGTGCAGTCAAACCTCTTTGCTAATGTTAATGTGTAATTGCAGAAGCTCCCTAGCACTAGCATCACCACCTCAGCTCCACCTCAGATCATCAGGCATTAGATTAACATATGGAGCACACAACCTAGATCCCTCACATGTGCAGTTTACAATAGGGTTCTTGCTCCTATGAGAATTTAATGCCACTGCAGATCTGACAGGAGACAAAGCTCAGTCAGTAATGTGATTGATAGGTAGTGGCTGTAAATACAGATAAAGTTTTGCTCACTCACCTGCCTCTTACCTCTTGCTGTGTGGCCCAGTTTCTAATAGGCCACCGACTGGTATTAGTCCATGGTCTAGGGGTTGGGGACCCCTATTTTAAATAATTTCTACTTGTCTTTGTTCTCATCATACAGATAAGAATCCTACTAGGTGGAAGCAAAGGCACAGGTCCAAAACATGAGTCATCTCTTAAGGGATTTTGTTCTAGTTGAACCCATAGCCCCGTCAACCCCTTCTCTGAACTCTGAAAATAATACTTTGGGCAAGTAATGTTAAATGTCGGTGTGTCTCCAAATTACCAGTGCTTCAAGCCTCAGATTACATACTTGCACTTCTTTAATTATAGATTTTTAAACTTAAGGTTTATAGCAATACGTGCTTTGTGCATCTGTCTTGAACTTGATCAATGTAATGTATGTAATGACAAGATTTACTGCCTAAGTAAATAGTCAAGAAAGCCTACATAATGGACTACAGTGATCCAGCCAAGATATAATGGGGGGGGGGGGCATGAATTAGTGCCTCATTCTACCATTGAAAGCAGAATTGTTGTTGTTGCTTTTGTTCTTTTGTTTGTTTGTTTTTTGGTTTTTTGTTTTTGATCCAGAAATAAAGGGAGGTAAAATTGTGATTGTTATTTAAAATGAAGTAACAATGATAATTAGAATTTGACATTGAAAAGTATTCTAAATTTTAAATAAAAATTTTTGTAAAGTATTTATTTTAAGTTTAATGAGTAGCTGAAAATACATTCATCTATGTACTAAAATCATTCAGAAGATAGGTAAAGAGAAAAAAAAAACCTTCCCTACTTTCAATGTCATTTTCTAATAATTTAACTGTAAGACATTCAGACACTCAAGACTGAATGTCAATTGACTGGAAAGAGCTTCCTTTTGGTCAGGGAAAATAATTCATACATCAATGTTATCTTAAAGATTTCTTTGAGTGATGATATGTAACTACCTAGGAACAAAGAAGTGAACCCTATCGGACTATGCCACACATTTATAACTATTGGGAGAGCTCAGCCATGAGTGGATGTTGTGTGCCCAGCATAAAATAAATCCCTAAACTTTGCTGACAGAGGCCTAATGCAGTAACATAAAGTTTCAAGTATTTTATAATTCCTCAAGAATCAGAACTATAGAAAACAGTGCCTTCTGATTATAACACTTTCTGGGCTAGATTTCTAAGTTTCTACAAGGTACAAGTGTTAAGGCCTTGCATAATGCAGCTCTCCTTTTATTCCCCTTTCTGGGTTTCCTACCACAGTGTCTCCTGTGTCAGCAGAATTGAGCAAAGAATTACTGACAGTCAGAGTGGTTGGGTAGAAGCTATGGCAGCAAACACTCCAGAACTGTTAAGTTCCACAACTTCATATTCCACCAGAGGCAAGCTATGCTATAGTGGAATTCCTGGGTACAATCAGAAGAAAATTTCTCTCTTGTTGCCACCATGACATCTTCAAATTTACTTTAGTTTCCATGAGCATAAACTCTATCCTAAGGTTAATTTTCCACTCTTCATTGAGTGTCTCTTTTCCTGTTTTCCACAAATTCCCAAGAAGAAGGCATATTCAAGGACCGAGCAGGTGCAGTTAAAACTTACAAAACTATTCAAGAATTTCAATATTCTTCCCCCTTGATTATGTGCTCTTAAGAATTTTTTTGATTTAAAAAAAAATGGAAGCCTATTGCATAAAGTATGGTTTCTATTGATAAACTTTAACTGAATACTGGCTCCTTTCTTTGCTAACTGTATGACCTTGAGCAATTGCATCTTGAATCCCTCAGCTTTAATCTAGAAATACAAATAACATCTGGGGAAGCCAGGATGGCTCAGCAGGTTAAGTGCTTGCTTTGCAAACCTGGGAACTGAGGATTGAATCTCAGCCCTGGCCCATGCAAGTTCATATGCTGAACTAGGGTGTGCTTCCCATGCAGGAGGCCCCCAGTCCAGTTCTCGCCAGGGCAAGCTTCCCATGTATGAGGCTCCTGGTTGGGCCCCCAGCTCATGGGGCCTTGCCTCCCATGTGGGAGGCACCCAGCCCAGTTCCCACCCTGTGCAGCCCCACCCACCGGTGTGGAATAAAACCATGTCAAAAACTGATGACATACAACTATGAAGACTGCTCTGGGCCCTCCCCCTTCTCTCTGTCTCTCTCTGTCTCGGTCTCTCTGTCAAAAACAATAAAATAAATATTAAAAAAAATAATATCCACTTTAGAGAGCTGTATGAGAGGATTTGGTGTGTAAAGGTATAAAGTTCTTCTGTGAATGTCTGAAAACACACAGAAGACCTCATAAATTTAGATATTCAAAAAAGTATAGTTAGATTATGTACTTGAATTATTTTGCTTGCAAATGACACAGAACATAATCCAAACTGACTTGGGGAAAGGGAGGACATTTACTGGGTCATATAGCTGAATAGTACAGGGCAGATATGGATTTAGTCATAGCTTGACATAGGGTTTTAAACAATCTCATCAAAATCTGCTTTTGTCTGTCATACCTTAGGTCTGCAACCTCAGTGAAGACTTTATTCTCTGACACATGTTGAATATAGGCCAAGATGGCTGCTAATAGTTTTAAAGGCTATCTCTTTCCCAACTGTTATCAAGTAAAAAAGAATAAGAGCTTTGTCAACTAAAGTTTTATTGAAGGCCAGTCCTTGAACCAGTTTGAAACCAAATAAAGGCAGCATGGATTGATTTCTACCTAATTCATGTCATCTGCCACTGAGATAGAGTTAAAACCTTTGGAAACATATGAAGTGCTATGGATGCAAGGTAAGAAAAGCATAGTCCTATACAGAAATTTGGGAACCATTACCCAGAATAGCTGCTACATCATGGAAACAGCTGATGTCTATGAGAACCTAGAAATAAGAACATAGTTACGTAGAAATAAGAGCATAATTTCAATATATGCATTAAATTAATTAGAACAACAACAAAAAAAAGAAATTTAGAACACTACAGAAATAATGATGACAATAATAACAAGATAAATGACTAATAATAAATTTTCCTTTTATATTCAAAGATTTTTTTGTATAATTTTTCTATTATTTTTTTATTGTTTTTGACAGAGAAAGAGAAAGAGAGAGAGAGAGAGAGAGATACAGAGACAGAGAGAGAACTGAACTGGGAGCACTCTCCAGTTTGGCGGCACATGGGTCTGCACAGGCCGGGGCCGGGATTCGATCCTCGGTCCCCGTGGCTGCAAAGTGAGCACCTAACCCACTGAGCCATCCCGGCTTCCCCTATATTCAAAGCTTTTAAATAATTCTGTATATGCAATCTTATATTTTCTGTGTACCCTCCTATGAAATAACCATGCCTTTATATTTAGCTTTGTACTTAGAAGGAAATTGAGGCTCAGTTTTACTAAGCAATTTTTCCTAAGGCTAATTTTTCCTTATAGCTTAAAGTAGAATTAAGATTTAAAGATTTATTTTTATTTTATCTTATTTATTTATTCAGTTATTTTTTGACAGAGAAAGACAGAAAGAAGGGGGAGGGGGGACAGAGCAGTCTCCATAGTTGTATATCATCAGTTTTCAAAGTAGTTTCATTCCACAGGTGGGCACGGGGCCTTGTAGGGCAAGCACCAGGCTGGGGGCCTCTCACATGGGAAGCACGCCTGGGGCAGGAGCCGAACCAGGGGCCTCCCACATAGGAGGCTTGCCCCAGCAAGAACCAAACTATGGGCACACCCCAGTTCAGCATATAGGTCCATAGGGCCAGGGCTGGGGCCAGGGCTGGGGCCAGGACTCCATACTTGGACCACAGGACTGCAAGGTAAGTGCTCCACCCACTGAGCCATCCCAGCTTCCCCTGAATTAATATTTGAATCATAGTCTCCTAACTTTTAATCTTGTATCACTTTTATTATATCACTTTATTATATTAGAGAGATCTAATCAGTGGTTCATATCCTGGGAAAATGTCAGGAGGAAGAGGTACCCATGTTGGGTATTGCCACCTTTACAAGATGTATGTAATGGGTAGCAATTGGTAAGCACTGCCTTTTTGATGCTTTAGAATTCTAGTATATGATACTGCTATAAAAATCATGCCACTCTCTCTAGAGTGAGGAAAAGACTTAGTTAATGGAAAAAATGATTAGAGGTAGAAGGCTGCTCAGCAGCTCTAATGGTCTCAATTTTGTTCACAAAATAACTTATAAACCATTCATAGTATTCTACCAGTACCTCCTTCTCTTGATTTATAATCTCTTTTTTATGGGTTCAGAATGGAATCAATGGTCTGGAAGAGCACAGGAGGGTAATGTTTCCCAGAAGAGATGATATTAGGAAAAAAATGTGCTGCCCTTGCAGCTTTTGATGCACTTTCTCATTGGTCCACAGGTTGTTTTCTTTCTCAACTGTGATCTGGAAATGTACAACCAGAGGATCTCAATAAATGCTCCAATGTGTGACTGACTAACTTTATTAACATCAGCTTGCTCTGAAATGATGCTGCATTTACTTGGTAACAGAGAAGTGGCATGAATGAGGAGGCTGTGGGCACAACTCTGTGACAGACAGAAAAGAGTTGCCACATATGAGGATGGGTCCTCCAAGCTTCATACGTCTCTGTGAATAACAGTTTTAAAAGGACTAAATAATAATGTATCTAGAAAATGCTACCTTTATGAACAAAATACCCTCACTGTGTGGGTTTTGTTTTTTGTTTTGTTTAGTCAGGAGCTGTTATTATCACTGACTTGATAATGAGAAAATAATTTTCTGTCATTCATAGCCTCTTTTCCAGTCCTCCTTTGAATTAGTGAAATGCATTTTCAAAAAACTTGGTTGGAATTAGAAGTGCCCTGTAACCCTTGACAAAGTAAAACTAACCTTAACCTCATGAACATTTAATGAACTAGCATTCAGTTATCCAAGAGAGCCAGCCAGCCAGCCAGCCAGCCAGCCAGCCAGCCATCCGACACATAATTATCAACTCTTGAAAATATAATCACCTGGAACTTGAAAGATGATGTTTCCTTTGTTTTTACTCCAAACCAGAACTTCAGATTTCACTTGTAAGTTACTGTCTCCCTTACTTAAGATAGGTATTTGTCATAAAAATTAAAAAATAAAGCACATCACCATTTTACTGAAGAAAGTCTAATTATTTGTCAAAATCCATCATAAATTTGTCACTGCTGTTATGGGACAGTTATGTAAAATTGTCATAAATATTGTTTTAAATGCATGATTTATATCTGCTTCTACCTTAGGGTAATTTAAATAATTTATGGTAAAATAGTTAATTTTCTCTTTGATGTTCACCTGTTGATTATAAAAAAGTTGAAAAGATGAATTAATTACCAGGTAGTTAGCACATATATTGTGCCATGATTGTGTCCTAAGGATTAAGAATTGATATCATTTAGTGAATTCTAAATACAAAGATAAATCTCCAGTTTGAGATGCTGATATATAATGTGATCAGACTTTTGGTTGTGGTTTTGATTCATGCTTAACTAAGCAAAAGCAAAAAAAGACCTCCTAAGAACTTGATTTTAGACAGCGATGCCCCAAATGCTTCAGAAGCCTATGATGGCCAAAGGGGCGCATGCTCTCTATTGACTGAAACTAATCCCTGCCATGCTTCAAGAACGACTACCAAATGCGTTCAGAGGCATCTATTGTATTACCACAGTAAGAAGAATGAGTTTACACTTGACAAAGCAAAAGTACAACAAGATCTATAAATCAATGTGAGCTGGGTCTCTGTTCTTCCAGTAGATGAGCAGGGCCTGCTGGTAACTCTTCTGGTTTATGGAAGCCCCATAAGACACTTACTCTGGCAGCCTTCCAGTTCAGAAGTTCTTATATACCTAAGACCATATGCAAACAATTTTTGAATTTGTGATTACACATTGCTTCCCCCCACCCCTATAGAAAGGATCAGTAGATGTAACTCCATTCTCATAATCCTCCCAAAAGTTAAGAAAGACTATTCTAATCCAGTGCTATTGTATCATGACTGAAGACAGGAAACACAGGTCCCAACTGATATGATAAGTATTCACCTCTGACTAAAGGCAGAGGCAGACCTCGGCCCAAGTCAAGTAACCCACATAACTACTAGACCGGCGGTCACCAACCTCGTTGGCACCACTGACTGGTTTCATGGAAGACCATTTTTCCTCGGGTGGGAGAGGTGTGGGGTTGGGGGGATCTGCATGCAAAGTTCACAATAGGGTTCATGATCCTATGAGAATCTAATGCCTCCACTGATCTGACTGGAGGCAGAAATTAAGTGGAAATAGGAACAATGGGGAGCAACTGTAAATACAGATGAAGCTTCTCTGGTTCACCCCGCTGCTCACCTCCTGCTGGGCAGTGGGGTTCCTGACAGGCCACTGACCAGCACCTGGACTCTCCTGAGTACGGTACCAGTGGCATGCCACTAACTAACTAACTAACTAACTAACTAACTAAATACATAAATAAATAAATAAAAAGAGAGAAGGGGAGGGGAAAAAGAGAAAGAACTAGAGCGCAGTACTGGAAAAGCAATGCTTCAAAATGTTCAGAAGTCTATATCTTCTATTATTAGCACAATTGTTTGTTATTTGCAAATTTTGCATTTGTGATAATTATTTAAAACTCTCTTTTCTTTATATAGACAACTACTAAGAATTGGATATTTAGGAAGGTAATTCTAGACCAGACCTGGGAAGACTTTTTCAGGGCAAGGCTACTTCTTCAAGTGCCAAGGTTAACTAGCTATTTTATTATTCAGGCAGTTACCCCAAAATTCCTTGGTGGTCTACTGATGGACAGTGAATGATGTCTTGCCCAGGCCTGTTCTAGACTATCTCCAAAATTAAATTATATACTAAAGTTCTAACTAATTAAATAGAAAAGCTATGATAAGATATATCAATCAATATATACTGGTCAACTACAAAGAAACATAAGATCATTATTTTAAGTTCACCTTTTAGTTTTCTCCTATTAAATTTCAGAACCTATTGCTTAAATACAGGAAAACCTGAAAAGAATTAATAGACATCGTATTGAGTAAGAACTTAAATAAATAAAAATTCTTAAAATTAGAACTGCCTTCTCATTCCTTTTATTACAAAGACATACAAGGGCTCTATGGAAAATATTCAGTCATAAGTGGCTCTATTTCTTATATGACATGGCTGGATATTTTCCACACAGCCTTCATGTTCTATTTGAAAAAGGCAGAAAAAAAAAAGTTACTTTCTCTATTTCATTTACCATTTGTAAAGATAAGTTTCCCTTTGTTTACATCTTCCATCAATTAAAATAGAGTTGCTTGGAAAGATTTATAAGGTTATCATTTCAGTGGGTTTAAATATATGAAACATAACTTATCACCTGTTTTAAAGGATGGGTAGTCTCCATAAAAGTCTATAAAACTATAACCACAGGCATGAATAGAGCAGAAAGTAAGCCAGGTCATTCAATTTATCAAGTACATAAGGCTAGCACTTGACTACTTCATGACTAGAGTCCTGCAGCAAGCACTAGAATTGAGTCATTAATAATTTGTACTTGTTTCATGGGTATATGTACATATATGCATGTATATACATTTTGTATAAGTAACTACTTGCCAAGTCCCAAGGTTAGTTTTCCATCTTCCTTTATTTGACTTCTCAATGTCATTTTACATAGTTAAGTACTCTTTTATTTCTGAAATATTTTTTCAAGCTCTTTAAAAGCACGTTTATTTGGCTCTCCCACTTCATTGGCTATTCTGACTCAACTTGGTCCCTTTTCTTATTCTGGCCTCTACATCACCTTTATCTACAAACATTTCCAATCCTATATTACTTAACTATCAAAACATCCTTCTGACGTACAAATTTCTATTGCTGTCCTTTAGCTCTTCTCCAAACCCAAACTCATACATATATCCAATTGCCTACTTACCACTGCTGCTTGGCTATTCATGCAAGCACCTCAAAATACATATGTAAGTAAATAACAAACAAACAAACAGAAGATATTTTCTCCAAATACCATCTTCTATTTTTGCGCATTTCTTCAATTAATTTCCTAAGATTTTACCTCTTATTGGCAATGTTCTGGCTCAAAGATATTCCCTCCTATATTCATACATGTGATGTTTTTTACCATTTGTATTTCCTGGGCCCTTTGTCTGAAATTACAATCCCTAGACCTTTTTCCATCATAAGATATTAACACAAATGATACCTTCACTGATTATAGAGGCAAACCATCTATTACCATCAACAAATACTTCTTCTTTCTTGTTTTCTGACTCCATGTCTTTTTAATCCATAGCATTTAATATTGGTCAAACCCCACAAACCTCCCCTATAATGGTTCTCAGCATGGAAGAAAAGACTTTTATTCAACATTGAATCCTCATTACCCAGATTAGTGCCTGCTATATGATAGGTGCTCAGTAAATAATTCTTGAATGAATACATATAACATATGCATATATACACACATATATTTACATATTCATTATTCAGTCACTCACTACATAAAGAATTTTCTTAGTAAACCAAGTATAAAAAATTTGGCTTAATCAAAACATGGAATTAAGTAAAAATTAAAGATATAATAATTTTCTCATTTAAACAAAACATCTAAATTTTAGGGTGGGAGGGGAATGGCAAATAGCAATTACCTGTATAGTAATTTAATAAAAAATATTAATAAATGAAATTATATGTGCTTGTTTTTATTGAGTTGGTCTATCCATACCTTCTCCACCTTAGCCTGTGAAAAATCTAGAAAGTCACAGTAATGTATGTCCTTGAGGTCATTTGAAATTCATAGTGAGAAAACATTTTGTTTTGATCGCTCACATCATATGTCTGGGGTAAGTAAAAGAATTTGGGAAATTTAATATGGTGTTTGACTGTCAGAAGTAACACATTTGTAGTTATAGTTTTACTATAGTAAGCTTGCAAATTATTCACTGCTCTCTAACCTATCAGAACTGTTGTATAAAGTCTTATAAACATCCTAGGAGGTAATTTTTATTCTTCTAATCCAAAAAATGTCTAAGGAGGCTAGCAACAATAAGAATGGACCTTACAAAAATATCTCTGTGGTAAGTTGGCACATCATACCAATGTGGCATCAATATCAGGTTTTGACTGAGTTTGTGCTAAACATCCATCTCTGACAGATGGGTGGTCAGGGACTTAGAGAAATTATGATCCAGCCAGCTATAGAAGAGCTATAATGGATTAGAACTAGTTCTAGATCCAACATTCCCCACTATTCAAAGTACCTTCATCTTTATTGAGAAGAAAGCAATTTAAATAAATAAAAATTGCCATTTTACTTACTTTGCCAGCCCTACTTAAACATAATTTTCAAAATAGTGAAAATCTGTCTTAATCTTCTTAACAAGCACTTCCAAAAATTCAGTGTAAGAAGTTAAGTTTATAGGGTCACTTAAGGTATCATTCTGAGAGGATATTAAAAAAAGGCAAAGGAAACTTTGTAAATCATGTAGGTTACAGAACTGAAAAGAAAATCCTTTTGAAGAATAGGTCATTGGTTTTGATATTAGGGAATAAGGTATGATATGCACTTTGAGGAACTGTAACCTAACCAAGCAGCTCACACATAGTGGTTTTCATTAAAAAGTTGCCATTTATCTTATCATGGTGAGTTTATCTTACCATGAGCTGTCATTGAAAGGATAGGGAAATACTGAGACTAACTGCAGCACAGCGGATATCAAATAAAGACAGATGGCATCTTTTCAATGACAGACACTGTTCTCCAGGGCTTATTCACATCCCTAGATTCAGGAACAGTCACCATCAATACCAACCTCTGGGGCTGAGCTAAAAGACGTCACTAAAGTAAATTAGTATTAAACTTGGAAAACCTTTCGTAAATTTTTATTTCCTTTGGAATCTGTTCTGTTCATACTGAAAAAAAAAATAGCATGATGATAAGAGACAAATTTCTATTTAATATTTCAATCTTAGCTTTTTAAACAATGTACAAGAGCTGTCTGAAAAGAACTCAGTCATGTAATAAGAAAAAAAGAGGCATCTATGGTTGAATTTTTTCTGGACAACCCTCATATATTTTTATAATATTTGTGAGTTTTCTAAAGAAAATTTAACAGTTTAGAGCCTGTGTTTTTGAGCCAGACACTCTTGAAATCAACCTGTGTTTCTCTGCTTCTCAAATTCCTCATCTATGATGTTGGAAAAAGAAGTGTTTCCAAATCATGAGACAGTATTAAGGACTTATGAAGATAAAGAATAGGATAATAGTGTTGTTATTGTTATTCCTATCAGTGTTACCTAATGATGTCCACTATATTGATGTTGTCAAATCTCAACTCTAAATAAAGCAGCTCTATTAACTGTCCATAACCAAATGAAAATAATTTTAAAATATTCTGTATTTAAACCAGTCAGTTAATTACCACACAGTCATAAACCTCGATTCTTCAACCAATGGCATGCATCATTCCATTCCATTGAACCATTTAGAGAGAACTTTCCTTACTTTCTGAGTCTTCCCAATTGGGTTAGTTCAATGCCATCTCTCCCTTTCTGAGCCACTTAGAACATTTATTACCCATTTTAGTCCTCATTTATACATTGCATTTTATCATTTTGTTCCTAAATCTCTCTTTGGTACTAGATATACATTCCTTGAGGGTTAGTATACACTATGTACATTTTATAGGCTCTGAACCAAGCTAGGCCAGTGTGAAGCAAGAAATCAGAACTCACTGATTGTATTTTATCATAAAATGATTTTAAATAATTTACATAGACTAAATGTACAGTACCATTATTGTATTTGTCTTCTCCACACCCTTAATTTGAACAGTTGAATGGAGAGACAAATACTGAGCTCAAAAATATCTTCAAACCTGCATTTTAGAAATGACTTCTAGAAAAAACAACTTATTTTCTCTGGGACTCAGTTGCATCATCTGTTCAATAACAAAATCGAACAGGTGACCCCAAGATCCATTCCAGGGGAAGCCAGGATGGCTCAGTGGGTTAGGCGCTCACTTTGCAGCCCCGGGGACCAAGGATCAAATCCCGGCCCCGGCCTGTGCGGACCCACATGCTGAACTGGGAAGTGCCCCCAGTTCAGTTCTTACCGGGGCGAGACCCTGGCCCAGTTCCTGCCCTGTGCAATCCCAAGACCACCTGTGGAATGAAACTATGTGGAAAAACCGACGATGTGCAACTATGGAGACTGTTCTAGGCCCTCCCCCTTCTCTCTGTCTCTGACTCTGTATCTCTCTCTCTCTCTCTCTCTGTCAAAAACAACAAATAAATCTTTTTTTTAAAATGATCCATTTCAGATTAAATATTACGAAATAATAATTTATTAAAATTGACAATGTTTGGAATATACTCAGTGATTTCAATGTGCATTTCAAAAAACTGGTCCAGCATGTATTTCTTTTTTATTTATTTTTATTTTTATTGTTTTTGACAGAGAAAGAGATACAGAGAACTGAACTGGGGAAACTCCCCAGCTCAGCATATGGATCCACACGGGCCGGGGTCGGAATTGGATCTTTGGTCCTCCGCACTGCAAAGTGAGCGCTTAACCCACTGAGACATCCCGGCTTCCCCAACCAGCATGTATTTTAACCACAAATAATGGCACAGTCCTCAAAATTTTAAGCAAAGAAAAAGAAATAGCAAATTTCATATGACCACTAATTGTTTTACTTTCAAACACAGAACAGCACTTGAAAATATATAAAACTTGGAAGTCATTTCCTTTCAGACTGCTTTTAATTCTCTTTAGTAAGTTTCGCTTGGAGCATTTTTCTTTATTTCTCCATTCATCAGATGCTTAAAAACTCTGAAGAATGAAGTTAACTAATTGTCCATTAGATGCCATGGATCTTTCATCTATTTAAGGATGTCTCCTTGATGCAGTTCCTCTCGTTAGAAAGAGCTGTGAGCTTTACTGTGCACTTGCAGATGGTATCCTGGCTTCTACAGCAATGGGCACTTAAGCTCCAGGAAGCCCTGTTTAGAAGGGGGTGTTTTAATAGAGCAGTCCACATCCAACCTCTCACTCTTGTCTAAGTACCTGCTGGTGATGATCACTTTGCTTCCTGCTGCTCTAAGTGGAGTCATTAAAAGAAATGCAACTTTCAGCAGGATTGGGAAAAAGTGGGAATTTCTTTCTTCATCTGAAGGTCAGTTCCACCAAACATACACCTGTCCACTTCCATCAATTTAATAATTATGAAGAAATTTGATCATCCTTATTGTTAAAGAATCCTAAGGGATCATTTAGTCTTTTTTCTCCCAACAGTTGGGAAAAAAATAAACTAAAATTTAGAAAAGTAATGGATGTTCCTACTTTTTTTAGATACAGGTAAGAGGATTGTAGTATCTCCTAGTACTTATTTCAGTGCTTAATATAATTAAATATTGGGGAACTGTTTCTTCAATACCCCTTCAGAACTCTGTCCTAGATATTATAGGGTGTATGGTGATAAATTGTCAGTTTGGTATTATGTTTTTAGAACAAGAATATAGGTAATGAAACTTGAGTAAAGTGTGGTAGAATGATTAAAGTACACAGAGAAGACAATTTTCTATGCTTATTGAAGAGGTTACTAAAGAATAAGAAAAATAAATTCAATGGTAAATGAGTGCTTTAAACTTTTTTTGCATATTAGAGTTATATACTGGTTTCCAGTTAACCCCTTAGGTAGCTATCATAAAGTTATAGAATTGATTATATCACTTCTTGGGTGATATATCAAAGAAGCATCTGATATTAGAGATTCTTCAGATCCTGAAATCTATTTGGGTAAGAAGAGACAAGCCTAATGTAATAGATCAACTTTACAATTAGATATAAAACAAATGAGAGAACTATAAGCCAGCATAAAGATGGTCACTACACTTCTAAACAAGTACAAAAATAAAGCATACAGCCTGGATTTATGAAATATAGTCAAACTACTCAAGAGATACCATTATTCAGATTAATGTCCCATGTGGAATTTTGAACTCAAAATAACTTTTAAAGATGCAGAAGAGAGAAATAAATTCTGGGTGAGAAATTGCAATGAACAAAATCTGAACCAACCTTTGTACCTCCTGGAGTCCACTGCATATACTCATCTGGAAAGAACCCTACCTCTTCATCTAGCTCCTGAAGGACTTTATCACTTTATCACCCACGTGGTTTACATGACCATCTGTTTTATATATTTTTTATTTCAATTGTATATTTATAAAATTGCACACTCCACTTTCAATAGCCTTAGGGTACAAGTACCAATAAAATTCCCATTGATTAAAGTATTAAAATACATGAAAAGGAACAATAGCCAGCAGCAATAATGATTAAACACATCAGTATCAAACAAAACAAAATTGCATTAAAAACAACAGCCTCCTTAAATCTATCCCTTAAAAATAGAGCAGGTCAGCTAAGAATGTAGGAAAAATTGGGTGAATTGTAACTACACATGAAAACTTTGGCTATAAAATATAGCAAAACTTCTATTTTAATATTTGGCTCAGTTTCT
>PVKE010026871.1:0-22025 GCA_004027555.1 Craseonycteris thonglongyai
TTACAAATAGACATAATACTATTTTGTACTAAGCAATAACCAGGAATATTCAATTTAAATATCATTTAAGTTTTTAAGAATTTGTTTAACTAATTAGACTAGTTTGTGAAGATAAATTATGTTCATTAAAACCAAAAGGAACAAAGCTGTAAAGATTAGATAAGCAGTTGGAATCATAATTAATAAGCTGTGGCCAAAACCACAATTTTGAAATGAATAAAAAACAATGATTAAGCTAAATTACAAGGTGTGTCTGCTGACTGAGATACTTAATCATAAGTTTTGTTGTACTTTTTCAGCCCCTTAAGACAAATCATTATGACACTGTAAATTACAGATATTAAAACATATGATTAATAGTTTAAAATTCTTTAAACTTATCATAGAAGTACTGTAGTTGACATTTTTAATTGGAGCTTTCCTTTAATGAATTTTTCCACAAACAAGTATTGCACTTCTTTAAAAAAAATAACACGCAGATGCAATCTTTCCTGGAGATTCAGATTTAGTCATGGGTAACATGAAAACAAGGCTTCAATGAATGCCTAACACTCTTCCATGCAGAACTTCTCACTTAACATTGACAGTGCACTTTTATTAATACATTCAATATTTTGGTTTCCATTAAAAAAATTTTTATATGTATACTAACCAATCTTTATATACTAAAATACTTTTTAAGTGTTCAATTTGATAAATCTAATTTAAAACCAGAGAGTTTAAATTATCACTTTATATACAAGATCTTATCTACTTTATGTACATATCAATGCATTACATTAAAAATTTTTCACTGGGGTAATAGTATATAAGAGATATTAGATCGCAAAGAGAGTTTTGAGTCAGAGCTCCTAGTACCGGTAGTCATTTCAAAGTAGGAGACTGAACACACTGAAACTCTAAAAAGCTTGGAATGAGAAGTTGTGGCAGTTTTTACAAGATTTCTGTACAGATCTAGCCCTCCAATCAATTTTAGTAAAGGCGTTTCTGTAGGACCACTTGGAGAGCTGAAGCTGGGAGATGGAGTGGAATCGCCTTTGACCCCTGCCTGGACAATCTAAATGATAAACACGGAGGAGCTTTAGCGTCATATCAAAGGACAGCTTCCTACAATGTTGATAGCCACTTGAATTTTCAGTTTGTTGGTGCAAAAAATGCATGAGTCTGACCTGTGGATCAATATAGTTCCTAGTATGAAGCAAAGCTGCCTAAGAAAACATCTGGAAGGCTGGCAGATACCATTAGAGAATTTGTGTGGAATAAATTCTCCAAAACACAAACTGAGGACGGCACAGCAAAGAGAGGAAATCTATTACCAGACACACAGGAGGTGTTCCCGTTTGGCACCTTTTATGTGCATCCAAAAGCACTCTAAGAGCTGTAGACAGCTATTTGTCTTGGGCATGGGAAGCCAAGGTAAGACAATAACAGCAAAATGAGGACTTTGTGATACTCTTACTTCTCCCTAGTGCAGCTCTGCTATTGCACAGGAAGATAGTAGAGGAGGGACGTAAGCCAGAGGCAGAGAACCAGAGGTTCTCTCTTTTGCTTCCTGAACCATGGATATCTAATGTGTAGTACAACCCACCTGGGCAAAAAGAAAGATGAGGCTAGAGGATTAGGTATCACCTAGTTAATGCAAGATCTTTAGGCCATTAAAAAAAAAAAGAGTATAAGGTACAAAGATTTTCCACACATGCATACACATCCTTTATCAACATCATTCACAAGAGTGGTACTTTGATTACAACTGATGGATATACACTGACAAATCATAAATGAAAGTCTATTAGGGTTCATTCTTGCTGTTCTGCATATAGGTTTAGATATGCAGACGGGTTCCTAGAACACTAACTTAGGCAGGGTGGTCAAGAAACTGGAATCATCTTCTAGAGGATGGGACCCTTATAGCTCTGGCTTACCCCCACCCATCCACTCCAGTTCAAGGGGTGATTAAGAAATTCATGAAATGGAGGGTTATCCAGAGATGGGAGTGCTAGTGCACACAGTTTGATTGTGTGACTTATTATTAGAGAATGTTTAAAATTTCAGCCTGCTTGTGTCTATGTTTTTTCACACATCATTAAATTTCTCACAAAACAAGAGAAAACACCTCAAATGATTTTGAAAGAGATGTTAGTGGTTTACTGGGGCTGCTGCCCCAGGAAATCCATGGTTTTTCCATGAAATAGAAGTAGCATAGCCTTTTCAAGCAAGTCGGAGAGTCGTTTAAAGACGACCTCTGCCCAGGACACACTGTTGAAGCCACTTCCTCAGACATAGTCAAAAAAGTTGAAAAACTTGTAGTGGAAGATGCCAGACTGAGTAAAAAGCAGCTTGCAGAAATGGTTGGAGTATCAGCTACAACCACTCTGAGTATTCTCCATTAGCATCTAAGGATGTCAAAAGTCAGTGTAAGATGGGTAGCAAGAATGCTCATGCCACTTCAGAAACAACAATGTATCCAGTGTTCCCAGAAGTTTTGGGACCTCTGCAGACAACAAATATAAAGTTTTAAACAGGATTGTCACTGGAGATGAATTTGGGTTCACCATTATGAGCCTGAGTCAAAGCAGAAGTCTGTGAAGTGGCATGAAAAGGGCACACCATGCCCAGAGTAGTTCAAGCTGTCACAATTGGTTGGAAAACAGTTTCAAGAGAAGAAATTTACAGGTGACAAAGAGGAAAAAGCTGCAATTTGAGGACAGAACCAAAACATTTTCTTGAGGGTATAAATAAATTTATTGAAAAGATCTGAAAGGTGTATTAGGGTTAAAGCTGAATATACTGAAAAGAAAAGATTATGTATTTTCTTTTTACCCTTCTTCTCCTTTATTCCACAAATTTCTTGACCACCCTGCCTAGGTTAGTGTTCTAGGAACCCGTCTGCATCTGTGTATCAGCTGGCATTGCTTTAAGAGGCTGCATTTGACTTCAGTTAATTTTTTGTTTTTGTTTTGGAGACTTTCAACATGTTTGCTCACTTCATGATGGGTGTTTTACACGAACAATGTGCGGCATAATAACACACCTGCCTACACTGTGCTAAGTATTCAGCAGTTTTTTATTAAAAGAAATGGCATGACCCCCATGCCCGACCCTTCCTATTCACTGGATCTCAACCTGAGGAACTTTTTTTCAGATGAAAAAAGTCCTCAAAGGGAAATGTTTTGCTGATGTGGAAGAGGTGAAATGAAAACCAGCAGAAGCACTAAAAGATGTCAAAACTGATGAGCTCAAAAACTGTTTTGAGTAGTGGAAAAAGTGTCTTGATATGTGTATTGCATCATATGCAGAGTACTTCGAAGGTGACTGAAGTTAATGTGTAAGAATAAATACATACTTTTTTTTTTGACATAGAGAGAGAGAGAGAGACAGAGACAGAGACAGAGACAGAGAGAGAACTGAACTGGGGGAACTTCCAGTTCAACATATGGTTCCGCACGGGCCAGGGCTGGGATTCAATCCCTGGTCCCCGGCGCTACAAAGTGAGCGCTTAACCCACTGAGCCATCCCGGCTTCCCCAAATACATACTTTTTAATAAATAAATTCTGTTTTGGGGGGTCTCCCTCCTCATATGTATAATATTTATCCACCATTATAGTAGCATACAAATCCTCTGTGTTTCATGTATTCATCTTTCCTTCTTCTCCAAAACCTGGCAACCACTAATCTTTTTACTGTCTCTATAGTTTTATCTTCTCCAGCAGGTCATATTGTTGGAATTATACAATATATAGCCTTTGCAGATTAGTTTGTTTCACGTAGCAAGGTTCCCCCATGTCTTTTCATGACCTGATAGCTCATTTCTTTTTAGCATTAAATAATATTTCATTGTCTGTGTATATTTGGGGCCCTTTTAAAGAAAGTTTTTGATATATGCAATGGAAAAACTTTGGAAAGTCTTAAGAGAGGCGTGACATGATGAAATTTATAATTTAAAAATATAAATCCAGCTTCTTTATAAGGAAGAGGTTAGTGAAGGGTAAGGGTAGTGTAGAAAATAACTGTTGAGGTGCTATTGCAATAGTTCTGGTGCAAGAGGAGAGTCACATTCTGGAGTATGGTAGCAGTTGAGATGAAACCAATGGCGAGGTTTAAATATAGAATCAGCAGAAGTAACTCTGTAATGTCGTAAGGCTTGCTTTGTCTTGCATGAGAATGACAACAATTTGAACATTTCACCAAAAATGTCTTATAGAGTGTGTGAGTGTGATATTGTTTTGTTACAGAATACATGCTAATGATTTTGTAATAAAAGATTTGGTTTAGATTACCAGCTCATAAAAACAAGGGGTATTACTTCTGCTGGACCCTGTATATACTAAGGAAGCAAAGGTAATAGCAGTTGTCAATGCATCAGATTTAGGGAAATATAGAAAGAGAGATCAAGGATGACTTCTGGGCTCTGGCTTTGAGCAATTAGATAAATGAGGGTATTAAACATGGATGGGTGGTGAAATAAGGCTGGAAGACTGAATGAAATGGGGTGATGTCAGGCCAAAACTAAGCACCTCAGAAATTCTCTGTTGGGGGATATACAAGTCCTCACCAAACATTAATCTCATTTTATTTTCTTTGCAGATTGTTGGGCATTCCTCCTACACTCCAGGAATATGAATAATACCATTAATAATATCAAAGAATTTTCATCAGCCTTTTATTGTCTACTGATTTGTTTCCACTGACTTTACCCATCACCTAGATGGTGTTCCCAGACACTACTAAACTGGACATTATACATCCGTAAATACTATTTCTTAATTTTTATTTGTTTGTTTATAGTTTGCAAACATTTATTATTTGGAAACATTTTTGTCAGCTACAATTGGTCAAAATTGTTTGTTGGAACCTTAATCGAAGAGCATAAAGCAGTCGATGGTGGAGTGCTAAGATCATTTGTCATAGGTAGTGTTCATAATCATTGGCTAACACAGCATAGAGATTAGTCTCTCACTATAACTCTCACTGGCTAAAAGTTTAAGATAGCTTTTGGAGCATATAACCAGTAGGCTTTAATATTTTTCTTTCTATATGCATTTTTGTATAAAACTGATTGAGACTAATAGCACTCAATCAGCAGCAGTACCAATGTTCATGATAATTGGTTTTAATAATTGGATTACGGTTAGATAAGATATTAACATTAAGGGAAGCAGGGTCAAGGATACATAAAAACTTTATAGACTTATGCTCTGTAACATTTCCGTAGGTCTAAAATTGTCTCAAAATAAAAAAGTTTAAAAGTAAATTATTAAAAATGGGACAGAGTGAACAGGGAAATACATATACAAAATATCTGAAGGACAGAGGTGTTCAAATATCAGCATTCAAGAGATGTAATCTAGTGTTATGCCTTGACTTATTCTTGATTAAATGCATGAGTTCTTTTACATTTGCCAATCAAATCCAATTAAATTGTATAAAATATGATAAAATATGTGAATAAATATATGATTATATAAAATGTTTCAGAGTTTAATGAATAAACAAGAATTAATATTATCTTAAAGTATTTAGAAGAGCTAAAAATCTACCATAAAACTGAATGCAAACTTGCGTACATTATAGAACAATTTGCCGTTGTTTTTAACTAAAAATGTTATCAATTCCCTGAGTTCTAAGAATGTTTTTTAGCTCTACCTTAATCTGTTCATCTCATTATTTTTCTGTTTATTCTGGTACAAAAATGTCATAGTCCTCTCTAACCCTTCCTTCACCATTTCTTTCCTTCATCCAAACACTTTCTAAGTCATGCCAAGTCTTCATATCCCTTATCTTCATTTTTATCTTATGTTAAGTCTTTATTTCTTTTCTAAGATACCCACATAAGAATATCCTCCTAAATACCATCCTTACTTTCCCTGACTCAAATGATTCATTCTGCATACATAAAGCAAACAATTCATTATAAATTATAGAATAGGTTCTGTTCAAAACCTTCAAAGAAAATATATTACCTTAAAAAAGAAAGAAAATAAAAAAAATAGCAAATCCCTCACAAATCAAATGTAATCATCCCTTTTGAACCCTACCAACTTCAACTCATACTGCTTCTTTCCATAAAGGTTCCCTGTCCTCCTGATCAAATGGATTGTTTGCTGTTTCCTGAAGAAGCCCACACTCTTTCATCCTTGTCTTTCTTCATGTTGCTTCTCCCCAGCTGAAAATTTTTGTTCTCTCACTCATTCAAAAGGCTAGCTTTAATGCAAAACCTAGGATGTAACAGGAAGATGATAGAGTGATCTTGGCCTTAAAAAGCTCCCAGTGAAAGACTGCTTAACCCATGAAACTCTTCTAATTTACTTGTTAGTATGTAGACATTTATCCTTTGACCAAACTTTTGTGCTGCTAAGGCATCAATGTGGTGATGGTGCTCCCAGGCATTGCTTTCATGAGATATGACATGTTTTACACATGTTTTTACATCAAGCTTGTCCAACCTGCAGCCCACAGACTGAATGTGACTCAGACTGCTTTGCATATGGCCCAACACAAATTCATAAACTTTCTTAAAACATAAAAATTATGCATGGACACCCCCTCCCCCTGTTTTTAAAGCTCATTAACAACTGTTAGTATTAGTGTGTTTTATAGTTTTTTTTTCTGTTGTAGAAAGTATCCTTTTTAGTACACACATTGTTCAGATTTCTAACTAAAGAAAAGCATAACTGACGTGGAAACATGGACCTATCTTCAGTTCACTCTACCCAGAACCCTACACTATCACTGTATTCACTATCTAATATTTACAGGGCTCCTGTATATTTAATAATATTTACAGGGCTCTTGTTGTTTGTGTTGTGCCCTATAAAATGGATGCTGGCAAGGGAGGTAGTGAGGCTGAAATGCATCCCATACTCTGTTTACCAAACCCTTGGGAAATAGGATAGGGACCATAGCTTCAATAGTTTAGACTGATATGGGATAAAACACTAAAAAATACACAAGAAAAAGGAACCCTCATACACTGCTTATAGGAATGTAAACTGGTACAACCACTGTTGAAGGCTGTACAGAGATTCCTCAAAAAATTAGAAATGGAATTTTCATATGACCCAGCAATCCCTCTACTGAGTATCTACCCAAAAAACCTAAAAACCTTAATCTGCAAAGATACATGTACCTGAATGTTCATCGCAGCACTGTTCACAGTGACCAGAACATGGAAACAACCAAAGTGCCCTTCGATAGATGACTGGATAAAGAAGATGTGGTACATTTACACAATGGAATACTACTCGGTGATAAGAACAGGTGAAATCTAGTCATTATTGACAACATGGATGGACCTTGAAACCATCTTATTAAGCGAAATAAGTCAGACTAAAAGAATCAGGAAACATATGACCTCACTTATAAATGGATTATAAAACTGAAAGTAACAAAGAAACAAAAACCTTATGGATACACTCAATAGTTTGGTGGTTACCTGAGGGTAAGGGGGGGAGGGGGGAAAGGGGAGGGAAAGGGAGGGGAGAGTTGGGAGAGGGCACCAGATATGTGGTGATGGAAGGAGAGCTGATTCTGGGTGGTGAGCATATAATGCAACACATAGGTGATGTAATATAGATTTGTACACCTGGAAACTATCTAATTGTTACCAACCAATGCCACTCCAATAAATTTAACAATAAAAAAAAATACACAAGAGAGAACAATAAGCCTGAGTCTAATTAAAACTGCAAGTTTGCACGTGTCACAGAGGAGAGGAGCCCTTTTCATAACTCACACAAAGTGCAAGTTGGGATTAATCTAGTCAATAAACTTTAATATATCGTATAGAAAGCTTCTCAACACTGAAATTTTTGTTATTTTGTTAATCCAATTCTGTGGACAGGAGTGCAATTTTCATCTAAGTGTATCCCAGCCTAGAAGCAGTGAAGAGTTCTATGAATTAAATAAACACACTCTGTAGTAATAACCTGATACATTAGGTCATTGGATCAGTGTTTTATTATCCAATGTGAAATTGTTCTCTCTTTAATGTTTTTGAATGTTTGCCTCAATTAAGTTTAAACTATTTCAGTTATGGTTCTTATTCTATTTCCCAAGGGTGAATATTCAAGAGTCTAATAGGCATCCCTGATAATAAATTGAAGGGTCGGTGTTTCATTTTGTACTTCTTTGGTGAAGTAGACTGACCTAGGATTCAGGGCATTTTCTTATTACTTTTATGTTTGTTATTATTATTATCATCATCAGTGATCTTTTATTGGCCAGCCACTATGTTCAAAATGCTCATTATCTCTAGCCCTCTCTACAAAATAGCCCAATAGGTAGTGTTATTCCCATTTTTCACAAAAGAAAACTTGGGTATTTAGCCTCTTTCCCAAGTCCAAATGGGCAGCATGTGTCTAAACTGAGATTCCAAGCCAGGCCCTCCTGACTACAGAAAATATTCTCACTCAAGATGAAGTCTTAAAAACTA
Source organism: Craseonycteris thonglongyai (assembly GCA_004027555.1). Classification (NCBI taxonomy): domain Eukaryota; kingdom Metazoa; phylum Chordata; class Mammalia; order Chiroptera; family Craseonycteridae; genus Craseonycteris; species Craseonycteris thonglongyai. The sequence goes on from PVKE010026871.1 coordinate 8,433, forward strand.
TATTCCACTCTTTAAATAAATTTATTTAACAAATAGTTATAGAATATGTCTTATGTGCCCTGCTTTCTCCTAGATGATAGAGATGAGCAAGAGAAACAATATTTGCTCCTCTGGGACTACAGTAGACAAAGAGACAATAAACAGTATAAATATATGAGTGTAAGTACTGACATGTACTATGACATATTCAAAATCAGAACAGGGAAATAGATTAATGAGTTGGAAGTAGTGGTTGGGAGATCAGAAAAGGTCTTTCTGAGGAAATAATATTTTAGTAGTGGCTTAATGTAGTAAGGAGAAGGTCATATGAAGGCTGAGTGGAAAGAGTATTCCAGGCTAGAAGAATCATGAAAGGTGAGAGAAACTTCATGCAGGTTAGCATCACTAGGATAAGATGTGTAAATGGGAGAGTGGTAGAAAATGAAATCAGAATATCAGCAGAGATCTCAAAATAATGCAGGTTCAAGTAGCAAAGGTAAGAAGTTGAAACCACTGGAGGACTTTATCTAATTTACATTTTTGAAAAATCACATTGACAGCTGTGTGAAAAATTAACTCCAGGGGGAGAAAAATGGATACAAAATAACCAGTTAGAAGGCTATTGCAATAGCATCTACAAGAGATGACAATGGCTCAAGGAAGAGGGGTGGCCTTAGAGGGAGAGAGAATTGGTCATATTGGAACAGAGTTGAAAATTGAGTTGGCAGTACTTTCTGATAGAAACAATGTGGTGACAGAAAAAGAGAAAAATTCAAGATCACACAGAGGTTTCATACTTCAGAGAGTGGGTGATTATTGGTGCAATTTACTGAGACAAGAAAAATTAGAAAGGGGCAGGTTTTTAGGAGTGGATGAGTGAGAAATTAAGTAATCTGTTTCACATGTTGCTACCTCTTATGGCATTTTATACACTTCTCTCTCAATTTGAGTCTATAATATATCAACTATATCAGAAAAGATCTAAAAGACCTTGGCAGAGAGATAACAAACATAGATTTGTACAAGATGTGAAAAAAAAAGTCTCCCTATACTTATCCACTCATCCACTTTGCTCAACATACAAGTATAAATGTGTCTCTCTCTTTTTTATATATATTATACATACATATGTATTCATTGGGACACATCATTTGATTTGTGTCACCAAACTAGTGATTAAGTCCAGCCAGAGAAGAAATATGCAATAAGTGCTAATCTTCTTTTTGTTTTTAATCATCTTTATGATGTCGGAGACAATATAGTACTAATGTGCTTATTTTTTTCATATATAAGGTGAATGGGGTAAATTAGTAAGAAGTATTATTTATAAATGTGTCTTAGACAGGTTATAAGTTGTCTTTTATCTCAATGCTGTTGTAACCTACTGTGATAGGAAACACTGTGGTTATAAAAATAGTTCAGAATAAAACTTTTTATTTGTTTTAAAAGATTATCTATAATGTGTGTTTTCCCATGGTCCTCAGGTTGGGAGGAGAGATAGAATTTGCTGAGATTTCTTTCTTTGTTGGTCTGTCTGTCTTTCAACTTTCTTTGAGAACCATTTTCAAAACACTGTTCTAAAATGCTTCTGATTGCACCAGGCCACACAGAAAAGAGCCCAAATCTCTTCTGAAGTCTAAAGAAGTTATCATTTTTATCACTTCTTTAGCACTTAGAACCAACTTACAATTCTTAGCTTTCCTTTTATTTCTAGGTGCTTTCTACCCAGTAGGACTGCAAGCTGCTAAGATAAGAAGAGATAGGTTTTGTACATTCACATGACTATGTTGAGCACAGTGCTCACTTGAGGACTTTGATCCATTTTTTGCTGATTGAAAAACAATAAGAAAGTCTACTTTCATAATTCAGAAAGGATTCAAAATTGTATAGTTGTTTGAGGAATTTAGTCATATATAAATTATATAAAATTATAGACTGTCAACTCTAGAAACAATCTTACAGATTATCTAATTCATATTTATTTAGCATTTAAAACTTTCCTAAGTAAACTGCAACTTGCTAAAATCACAACGGAAAAATGATACACAAACAGAACGGACCAGAGAATATATTCGTGACTACCTGTGAAATGCTTGGGTTTGCTAATGACTGGTTTGTCCCTTGCAGTTTTGCTCATTTTAGTTATTTTTGTCTATCTTGGACTCTTTCAACATTTCTTTGACTTATTTTACCTGTAAACAGTGATAATTTGCATGAATACTAAAAAGAGAAGAAATAACATAGAGCTCATTTGAAGGATATTTTTCACTGACCAAGCTGAGAGCTCCTCCCCACTTACTTGATAGGAACATCAGGTGATAAATAATTGGTGATAGTTGATAGCCATTAGTGTTAACGCTCCCTATCAATTTTGATTTTATTATCTGCAAGAGTCACATAAACACTAATAGGGTTTCCTAATTTGTCTAGTACTCTGCGAAAAAACTCTTTTGACCAGCAAACTAATATGTTTTCTTTTGTCTACAGTAGTTAGTTTTTCTTTTTTCTTTTTCTTTTCTATTGGTGAGTCTCTTACAAACTTGAATTTGTGAGAGTTAAGTTCCATGGATTTTATTATCTTTGTGTAAAATGTCAAATACTTTTTTCTGACCAAAATAACAGAGTACTGAAAATCTACTCAACTGAGGTGTAGATTTTTTTTGAGGCTCAGCCTAAATAGGTGATCTTTTGTCTTTATAAACCTAGTTTACTGAAAAAATATGAAAGATCTAACATGACAGAAAATGAGGCAACAAGTGCATGCATGTCTATATTTTAGAATCTTAAATGCATAAAAATACCATAATTTTTTCACATAACAACTTGAAAGTTAAGTGGCCCTATTTCTGTTTTTTAGTTATTCCCATTGATCAACCTGTCCAGATAATTCCTTGTCCAAAAGTGTGGGAAACACTTTTGATTCAATCTGTTGCTAGTCCATCTTTTAGAGTGCTTGCTGTGCCTAATAGTCAGAGACAAATTTGGTTCAATATTCAACTGAGTAATTCAAGTGGACAGCCAAATAGCTGATATTATATTCATTAGTGACTAAAAATAAAAAAAATTAAAAAAGCCCCCCAGGGATAAATTAGATTTTGGTGAAGGAGATTGGTAAAATATCTCAGTAAGAGTACAGTGAAGTTTGTCAACATACAGAAATTTTATTTTTCATCCTGAATGTCATTTGTGTGTGTGTGTGTGTGTGTGTGTGTGTGATTTTGAAGTTTATCTTATATTCTTAGCATAGTTTTTCTTAAACTTCTACTACAAAACGGTTTGTCAAATTCCCATGAGTAGCAGGCCACAAGGAATTCTCCAAGCAATCTTAGTAACTAAGCTTTCATGTATCATCTGCTAATATAAAAATCATGAGGATATTAATGCTAATAGTAATCACCTAAAATGGTCTGAGATAAAATTTAAAAAAAAGATATCCTAATTCTTTCCTCTGTAACAACAGAGTCTCAGTGAAGAAAAAATTATCAAGATGTAGTTATAAAACATTCAAACTCCTCTTCCTGATCAGAGAAATACACACTTAGCACATACGTGTTTGGGAAGATGAAATTGAACTCATCTTATGTTTAAATATCTTTAAATATGACATAAAGATTCATGGCTATTTCAGCAAGTATTCATTGATCTCCTTCTATGTGCCAAGTATTTAAACAGAAAAAGTAAAACAAGGAACTCTGTCCTGAAAACTCCATGATGATAGTGTTGATCCTTTAATACGATATCTAAATTTTACCATAAGGCAAAAACATTTTCTCAATTTTCTCTTTGATCTGTTTAATTACAATGTTGGTGGACTTCAGGCTCATTCCAAGTCAAAAACTCTAATTTTAGTATTCCAAGGAGTTGCCAACATAATTAGAGAAGAGTGGATGAGTAAAGTGTGGGAGAGAGACAATAAAGATAAGTCACCATGAGCCAACAGAAAGAAAGGATTTAACTAAAACAATTTCAATTTCAGAATATCAATTTGAAGTTGTCTTAGGTTACAACCTTAACAAAAAGATTATTAAATACTTCCAGGGAAAGCTAGATGACTCAGCGGACTAAGCGCATGCTTTACAGCCGTGGGGACTGAGGATTGAGTCCCGGCTTGGCCCATGTGGACCCATATGGTGCAATGGGGTGTGCCTCCCATGTGGGAGGTCCCTGGATTGGCTCCTACCCTGCATGGCCCCCACTCACCTGTGTGGAATGAAACCATGTCAAAAATTGCTAACTTACAACTACAGACGCTGCTCTGGGCCCTCCCACTTCTCTCTGTCTCTGTCAAAAACAATTAAAAAAATACTTTTAAGTTGGGAAGTAACTATCAATTTGAACTATGTAGTAATAGATTGCTAAAGAAGCATCCCAAACCATGTTGTCATAGCCAGAAAGAATATTATTTCTTTAAGAACCAGGAAGAAGAACACAGAAACAAACAGACCAACAGAGACAGATACTAAGGAGAATCCTACAAACTTAAAGATAGACACGAAGTGATTATAAAAATAAATATGAATTTGTACATAGTTTGCTAATTGGAAATTGTTCATATTCTGCCCTCAACAGAATGCCTGGTGCCTCAAGTGAGTTCAACAATAACTGTAGAGGGGATGTTTAAAACTGTCCTAGTAAAAGAAAGGCCTAACTTGTCATTTGTGGTGTGGAGTATGACCGTTGAAGAGAAGAACCTCCCAGGGTCTAAGGATGTCATCATTCTCTAAATCCCCTTGATAAACAGAAAATAAGAATGGAGATGACATAATAACATTCTGGTTCCCGAGGATATACTATGTATTGGACTTCAACAAACATTCTTTGATCATCTGCAATTGTTTCTTGCTTCGCAATGCTTACATTCTAATTAAAAAAAAGAAAATCAACCAGTAGGACTTGTTATTAGCTGAAGGCAACAAAAATTTTTATAAAATGAAAAATCATCAGTGGCAATCGATACTTAACCATCTTGTAATTGTGATGAATGCAGTTCTTTACAAATTTAGGAGGAGGCAATATTGTCACAAATATTAGGTTACGTGCTCTCCTAAAATTGAACATGGAAAGTTATAATATATAAGGTTAAGATCCCAGTCCAATATCTCTGTTTCTGTAACTTATAATGACTTGTAATTTTTTTTTAAAGTATATCTCCTGAGATATTTAAAATTCTCTCAGTCAACCACGAAATGTGGCGCATGTTTGAAAGTTGTTTTTCAATAGAACCTCCTTGGAGCCAAGAGAGTAGAAAATCACTCCACTCCCAGATTGGACTTGAATATTACCTCAGAGTGTAACTGAGAATGACCAAACACATCATGGCAATTCCTGCCTTACTAGGGGAAAAAAATGAACATTTCCCTAAGACATCAAAGAGTACTGCCCATACCTTCTGTGAAATGAGACAGATGACTTATATTAAGCCTCCCATAAAAACACACAAATACATACATTCTACTGTAATGTTGATTGAGTGCAGAATAATTGCATGAGACTGCAGAAATCTATCACTTCATTGTATCTTCAACCAAAGTGTTGGTAGTTTTCGGAAATGATGTGTTAAGCAGCCTTAGCACACACAGCAGAGAATTGAAAGAAAAAAATGTGAAAAAATTTGGATAAAAGCTTTCTTTCACAAAAAAGACTCTAATTAGTATATTTTGGTCATGGAAAAAATATTGTACTTACTATCTACCCTAATAGATGTACTTTCCCTTCATTTAGATGCCAATTATGCCATGATGTATATTTGAGGTAAGCCTTGATTCATGAAGACAATTTCTTTTAGACATTCTATTAAAAATGTATGACCCAAGAAGAGAAAAAAAAAAAAAGTTAAAGAGAGCCAAATGTCTCTCTATATCATCACATATACTATATTTAATTTTTAAGAATGCCAATAAAGCTCAGCATGTACCAGCATTACAAGGTTTTGTGGGTTTTAGTTTACAAAATGGGTTACAAAGTAAGCTATCAGTTAAATTCCAGATTAAATAATTTCCTGGTTCCTTTTAATATTATAAAATTCATAAAAACAAACTGGTAAAATTACTGCTGCTCTTTACCTGTAGGGTTAAATTGTGATAGTTAAAATATCTTTGACCAATACAACTTAGATTAAGACCTAATATATACAGTTCCTTCTACAAATGAAGTTTAAGCACAAACTTCTAGTAAGTAACCAGAAATTTCATTAATAAAATATCACACAGATTGGTGAATTAGGATCTGAAAAAATTTTGACTCAGAGTAGAGCCCAACTGTATATTTTTCTTTACTTAAAACATTTGTTTACCAAATGACTGAGCAAGCTTATTAGAGGACTAAATTACTCAGTGTCAAAACCACAAAGGGGATTCAGGATGAAACAAAATGTGTTTTATAACTCCCATGTGCCAAGTACATAAGACATGCATGCCACAGACATTTCCAAACACTTAATCTTGCAATTCTGTTTTGTTATTTTTCAGATAAAGTAATTAAGGTCTAAATTAAAGGATGTATATATCTTATCCAAGGTCATATACCAAGTACATAAGGGAGACTGGACATTAACATATTGGTCTGATATTAAAACTCCTGCTGATATTTTTATTCCTCATTGCCTTTCAGTTTGCATTAATCATCAGAAGCCATAACCTTGATTAGAAAATCCTGAATGTTCATTTCAAATCTGGTATTGCTTTGAAAGATACCAAGGGAGTTTGCTTAGCATAACCTGTTTTTAAGATTTCTGTTTACACTATTTAATTTCTTAAGAAGAAAAAAAAAAGCACTTTGTTTACAAAGTGTTCTAGTTTTACAGCTTTTCACATTCATGAATTACTATCACTGTCATTATAATGCTGGCAGCAAATGTATAAGAAAAAGCATGTCACTGAGAGTAAGGATGAGCATTTATACAGTCTTAAATTCCGATATTTTACTCATGATAGCATGCTTTTATGTAACAATTAAGCAATAATATTAAACAATAATAGGAATCATTTATTTATAAACTAAAAGAAAAATCCTTATGTGCTATTTTCAATGCTATTTTCAAAACCAAGTAGAATCACAGGTCCATAAAAAATGAGAAGAGAATTTATTATTTTCTCAAATTTCAAATTGGCATGAGTTAGACTCAAGCCTTTGTCCATGTGGATCATTTTAAATTATATTGAGCTGGTAGGAGGATGTAATAACTCCTAAATCTTTGAAAATAATAAACAAGAATTAACCCTGTCTTAAATTCTGGCTACCCATCCATTACATCAACAGCAGTACTCTGTGCATGAAAAAATAGGTGAAAATATAACCATGGTATGTTTGACATTTTGGAGCATCCTTGGAGAGACGTTGGTTTGTAATTCAGATCACATAGCATCTTTGATTTCTCCCACTTGCCCACGTCCTTTCCCCACCCCCACTCCCCAAATAAAACACAAAAGCTTTATCTACAACGGATGGAGAGCAACCCAGGAATCTGTGCAGAGACTATCCATCACATTTCTGTCTTAATTGAATGACACCAGAATGAGATCGATAAAATGTAACAAGAGACAGCTTTGCATTTCCACACTCACTTATTCCCTCTCTCTATTACTCTCAGCCACCACCGTGACCAGAAAGCCCAAGTACAGAATATGAACCTTGCTGCCAGGCAAGCTGTGAGGATAAGAATAACCTTGTCAGAGAAACAACAAAACTTATAAATGTTAGAAGGGTGCTACGGAGACAAAAGGTTATTAGAGGAATATTGAATAGGTTTCTTTACAAAAGCAATTTCATAAAATGTATTCTCATTCCTAAATAACCTCCTCAACTGCAACGTTTCAGTTGGATAGTCTCAACAGCTATCTCTATGCCCCCAAGATTTCTTGAGAATGTTTCAGAAATCATGCTGGCTTGAAGACAGATGTGGGGACATCTCAACTCCAATCTGCAAGTCCTACAATAAATGTTGGGCAGTTGTGAGGTCTGTATATACAAGGTTCCTGAGATCTCCAATGCATTATTGATAACCTCATCCTCTGCTGAAAGCAAAGGCTGATATTGTTATAATCTCAACCTTCTCCTGGAGTGCTCAGGTTTTGCCTGGGAATCAATCACAGGAAGAAGTAAACCAGAAAGCAAAACTGCGCATGTAAAAATCAAGAAGATGAAGAGTTGCCTATAATCCCTTCACTCTGAACGTGTTGACTACAAGCACATGGCTAGCTCTGGGAGTTTTATACTTTTAATGGTTTACAGTGTGGCCATAAGCTAAGCTCTATGTTGTAATAGTTCACTTACTTCTCCACATACTGAGCTTGTCATAAGTTATCCCTGGAACAAAAGTATGTATGATAAAATAAAAATGTCTTCAATGTAATTTCAAAAAGGGTATTTTCTTATTCTTCATTCCCCTGAATTTTCTCTATATTATTTTGAAACCCAATTACATCTATGTGACTGCTCTAGACAGGAGAGTCTTCTCTCCATTGTCATGTGACACCTGATGAAAGCTACAGAACCCCAGAGATACATAATTTCATTTTTATTATTTTAAGTAATGATGCCAGATTATAGCACCAATTAGTGGCTAGCTTTTTTATATATAATTTTTTATTTTATTTTAAGTTATTCTCAAAAATGATACATCATCCCATGCAGATCAAAGAGAAAATTAGAAGATATATTCAAAGCATGATTCAGGGCTTGAATATTTTCCATGTTTGTACTTAAGAGATAAAATCTTAAGTAGACTGTGTTTGTTATCAAAAAGAAGAGCACACTATTTTCTTGGGTATTACATGGTTAGGTAATTTGCAAAATAATCATGAGTCTTAAGTTACTCCTGGACTCCAGAGCAGATGAATTTGCAATTAAATTATTACCTATGAATGAAACAATGGGTCATATGGAACAGAAGACAAATCATACACAGTTTTGCTTCACCTGCAGACACTGGTCACCTGAAGCAGGAATTGTTGGCTGTCTGCTCTGGTAAGACACATGCAATGCACTAAATGAACTTGTTTCAGCCACTTTTTACTTGTTGAGACCCGTATTTAACGTCACGTAAATTTTTTCCAAGTTACAGTTTCTGACATTGCCTGACACAGAATAAGGCCCCAGAAAATGTAAATATAATAGGAAGAGTAGTATGTGTCTTTATACATACACGTATCTACTGCAAGACAAAAAAAATGTTACTCTGAACATTCTAAAATAAGTTAAGACTTAAAACACTTCCAGACTTATCACATTATTTTAGTACGTAGTACTAAAATAATTTAATTTTAGTACGTAGTACTTATCACATTATTTTTCTAATGTAGTCATTGACCACGTTCCCGTGTTGTGGGAATTTAACCCCTGGGAAAAGACACGTTTCATGGAGTCTGGAACTAACTTGAATAACATCAAATACAACTGACTTGGAATAAATATGTTCTACTTTTGGTCATTTTTTAATTTTATTTATTGCTGTTTGCTCAGTTGGTGGACCATACATTTAGCAGTAAGAGAATGGGGACTATTTCCGATATGAACAAAGACATCACTGGTGAGGGGGGACCCATTAAAATATAACAAACAATAGCAGAGTTTGGTGGAAACACAGTGGGAACTGGGAGTCCCAAGGTGTGTGCACCTGTCACTGGGGAAGTTGATTCACCACACACAGCCATTCAGGTAAGAAACACAAGAAACACAGTTAATGCTGTGGGGTGCTTCTTGTTGTTGATGTTATTGTTCTTGGGTTGTTTTCAATTTTTAAAATGAGACAATAGCTAATTAGGTGTGATGACATAGCTTGGACTTATGAAGAAACCGATTACAATTTTAAGACTCTGGGGCAAGATCGGTCAAAGATCCTGGCTGCTTCCCTTATAGCCCCACCAGTGTCTATATAGTTGTTAAGTATGATTATGCTAGAAGTAAACTGAATTTACTAGTTTTATTTTTTCTTGTAGGATTCAAATGTCTGTGGATTTGGCTCAGAGTATTGCCAGAGTCCTAGTCCTCTCTTTTATTTTTCATGAACATTTAGAATACTCAAGAAAGAAACACCTCATCCTCTTTTACTCTCCAGAGTCTATGATATGGCAGGATGAATACAAGAGAACTATTATCTTTTCCAAGTAACTTTTATAATACTTCATCATTCTTAAAACTTAGCCTCAAATCTCTTTATTTTTTACATTCTAGATATTTGAAACTGATAACAAAACAAGAGAACATATTGGATGTAATCAATAACTTAGAATAGAAACAGACTGAATTTTGCTTTAGGGGAATTTATGTCTAGATCATGAAGAAGAGAGAGGAAGAGAGGGATAGGAGAAGGAGAGAGAGAAGAAGAAATGAAAAGAAAAAGGACTTCTGCTTAATGTTGTGGGGTAACCTATTGAAATGCAGCATTTAGACATAGTTTATGGTGAGTTTTGTTCCCTTGTGAATATTCTTCACTTAGGAGATGTGCATTTATTACAACACATTACAAAAGAGACTGAAAGAGTATTCAAATAACTGCTATTATCAAAAGATTCTTTTTTCAAAGAAACAACCATGGATTTTTATAGTTTTTGTGATTCACTATGGACATGCTAAAATGATGGAAAGATTGTCATTTGTGTCCCCCTCCCCCTGGAAGCTATTGAATTATTCTGGTTTTGTACAGTGTAAAACAATCCTGTAATAATAAAACATTTCAACTTTGTACAAAAGGTGAGGTTTTCCATTTGAAGTTTTTCTTTAACAGGAAAAAAATACAAAAAACATGGGCTGACAGCTTTAGAAAATTTAAACAATTCCCCTTGCCAAGATACGTATTCCATGAGTTTTCGCTAATTTCAGATTTTGTGCATATGTGTCATGCTAACAATGAATGCTTTCAATTCCAATGTTCAGTTTCTTCTCTCCCTGCTCAAACCAAACTTCACCTTTTAATAGGCAATTATTTTTCTAATTGCTTCTTAAAAACTTTTTTTTTCACAATGACTGTGAGACACTTAGCTCTAAGTTATATATTATGGATGCATTCAAAACTGAGTGCATTGCAAACTGCAAAATGCACTTGATTGCTAAAAGTATCAGAATGAGAAGCAAGGAGGCTATGCATCAAAGTATTAGAAAACTTTGTAACTTAAAAATGCATTTTAAAAAATCACAGGAGAAATCAGTTGAGAAAAAGTCTTTTCAGGGAAAAGGGGGACAAAGTAGCATTGGCTGTGATGATTTTAATGGGATATGTCGTGTTATACTATTTTCTCCCATCGATATTAAAACTTCACTTCACAAAATACAATACTCTCCCATTTTCTCTCTCTGTAATCTATTATCTACATAGAACACACTTTTCTATGTTGAAAAAAATAAAAACAAGAAAGCAAGCTTTTATAATCTCAACTGTTCATGTATATTTTCATTCCAAATACAATGCTTTGCAAAACATTCTCCTGTGTGCCAAAACAAAACAGAAAGATTACACACACACACACACACACACACACACACACACACACACACTCATACATACACACTAGTTAGAAACCAAGACTAAATAATATGCTATAGTTTATTAGAATCAATTTAACTATCAGGCATGTAAAGAAAGACAATGCCATACAACCATGTGATACCTTACAGAAGCACTTTAGCAGTGCTAATTTCAATGCTGCAGAAACAAACAGACTAACAAAGACGAATGTGGCTAAGCAGTTGAGATTTGTTATTTTATAGATGATTCCAATTGGATTCAAGTAAGAAAAATCAGTCAACGTGACATGAAACCAACTAAATCTATAATAAAGTGTCTTCCAATCTCAATGTTTTAAAATTACTTTATGACACACTGTTTAAGATTTAATTATTAATAGAAACATTTTATCTCCAAGATTTTTTTTAAAGTTGCACTTGATATTATCTACCCCTGACTCAACATACAAAGTAAAATACAAAACATAACCGAGCCAGTACTACAAAGTCCTAATTAGTATCATGCTATAGAAAAAACAATGAAGTGATTTTGTCACCAATTACTGACAATTAGATTAAGTACAACAGTTAATTTGATAGAAATAAAACCTCTATAAAATGAAAGGAACAAAATCTATCATAATTAATGGCATTTGACTGCATTCTCTACTATATTTTTTAATTCAGTAACCATGAAAGTTTTGAAACAACTTGAACAGCATTTGTGGAAATGTAACCTAGCATTTGTACAGCAAAATGTATATCAAAATTTTACCCCCTAAACCTTAATGTATTATATTTCCAGAGTATGCACTTGCTAAACAGTAAAATTAGTGTATTCAGTTACAGAGAAATGTTTTGTGATACCTTGTCATTATTTTGTTGTAATGTATCCAGATAGATTCAACTGCCAATAATCATAGAAATGTTACAATGTTAAAAGTTCCTAGTATCCCTTGCTCTTTTGTCCCACTCAAACTTTTCTCCGCACTTGCTTCTTCTTTTTTTTTCTCTCTTTTTTCTTTTCTCTCTCTCCCTCTCTCTCTCTCTTTTCTTTCTTTCTTTTTCTCTTTCTTTCTTTCTTTCTTTCTTTCTTTCTTTCTTTCTTTTTTTTTTTTTAAATAAATGTAGTCATCTGTCTGTGCTTATGAGCTTAGAGATGTCTGGGCTTGTGCCCCATGTCAGTTTCATCTCTGGCATGAACTCTGCCACAAGTTTCAAAGTTGCAGTGTCACAAGGCATCAGGAAGTCAAATCAAGCTTTAAAATGCTGATCTGGCTTCTCTTAAAGTTGGAAAGGATACATTTGGCAAGTTACCTATCAATCAAGAAAGTAAAAAACTTCTAGGTCACTGGCTTCTAAAGCTAAACTAAAAAAAAAAGGAAGTATTTTCACAAACATTTTTTTCTAGTTTCCACTAGGTCTGAAAACAAAACTTTAAAAACCGAACAAAACATTGCCATAGACAATTGCTTAATTAAAAGCCACACAGATTTTTTAAAGTTTGGGTATACAAATAAGCATTTTAGAGTTTTTTGGCCACGCAGAGATAAGATCCTCTCTGGGGAGACGACTAGAAACTGCTCGGTCTTTTGTGCAGACTCCTGGAATGTGCTTGCTTTTCATTTCTTTCTTTGTGTCTGGCGCACTGGCCTCACAGGCAGTGTCTTAAGCCATGCAGGGTCAGGGCAAACAGAGAACCGCATTCATGGACAGATCAAGTTTATGTGAGAATCTGCTCCTCCCCTGCCCTCAATCTCCATATGAATTGTTAATAAAATCTCAGCCTGAAAGCTCATCACCCCAACAGTGGGGAAGTCATGCAGAGAATCCTCTAGTTCAGAAAAACAAGATTTCTTTATCTTTTTCATCCTTGGCCAGCATTCGTGGGAATTCTGCCATGTAACCTCCTCCTGAACCAACCCCCACCCATCCCCAACACTCCACCTTCCTCCACAACTCTCTTGGTCGCACCTGGTCATCGGGGGAAAGCAGGGAGGTAAAAGACAAAAGCAGCATTCTGACACCCACAGCAAATCTCCCACCACATCCACTTTGCCTCTGCCATAATTTGATGCTGTAAAAACCTTCAGGCAAAAGGAAACATCAATGCTTAATTTTTTCCAGTTTGTGTCAAACAGCTGGAAAGACTTTTCCAGAGCTTTATGACACCAC
>PVKE010026872.1:0-21991 GCA_004027555.1 Craseonycteris thonglongyai
GGCATGCGTGCCATAGGTTCACCACCCCTGCTATAGAGTGTCTCTGAACAGTACCCAGCACAATGCCAGAGACATAGGTCCCTTTTAACGTCAATCCAAGGCAATAACAGTTTCTTTAGAAAGCTAACAGAAACTGCATGAGGTAAAATGCATACCCTAATGGGAGTGTGAGCTTTTCCTCTTTCACAATACGTTTGAGTCGGTATAGTGTAAATTATAAGCCTACACACACATGCACAGGATTGTCCAGAAAGTATTCAGCCGTGTAACCTTATATTGACAATAAATTCATTTTTTTTTCCTGGACAGCCCTTGTATGTAATTTGAGAACAAACGTATCTGTTTAGAGATGATTTGGGGGATCCATAACCTCTACCCTAAGAGAGTCAGCTGACAGCATCCTAAAGTTGATGTCAGAGTAGTTGACATTCTGAAACCAAATGAAGTTTGTTACAGCACTGCGTACTGGGAATAAGGAGCACATTTCATTATCTCGACTCCAAAGTCTTCAATGTATATAAGCTCTTTATTTCAAAAGATCACAGTCATTTAACAAATTGTTATTGCTCAAAGTACTGCATGTATGGTATTGCAAGCTAGGCATTGGGGAGACTTTGGAGAAAAAAGAAGATGATACATTCTATCAGAGAACCAGTTTCACCTCACTGAATGCATATTAAAACAATACCTAAGAATCATTGATGTAAAAGATGGTCAAGTTATTTCCCTTTGAAGGTCATCTGCATTTCTTAATTTAGCCCTGGTTCACATTTAAACAACAAATACGCTCAAGCATTTACAACATGATGAGTTCTTAAGTTAGTTTCTTTTGAGACTTAAGTTATCAAAGGCTATTTAAAGAATGGTCTGTAGAGAAGTGTATTAATTTCTTAATACTGCTGTAACATATTATCACAAACTCAGTAGGCTGTTACAAGTTTATCCCACGATAGCTCTGAAAGTCAGAAGTCCAAAATCAGAGTCCCTGGTTTAAAGTCAAGGTGTCAGTGAGGCTGGCTCCTTTCAGAGGCTCTAAGGGGAGAATCTGTGTCCTTCTCTTTTCCAGCTGGAAGAGGTTGTACTCATTTCGTGGTGCGTGGCTCCTTCAACTCATCACTCCAGCCTCTTGTGTTATCACAGCTCCTACATCTGACTCCAATCCTCTGCCTGTCCCTTATCAAGACCCTTGTGATTTCACTGCTTCCATCTGGATAATCCAGAATAATCTCCCAGTCTCAAGATCCCGAGTAATATATGAAAAACCCCTCTGGCCATAGAAGGTTGTCCACCATTGCAAAGGGTCAGGGCGTGGGCATCTTTGGTGACCATTATTCAGTCTACTGCAGCAAATGTATTTGTGATTGGGCTGTGAGTAATAGGAGGTGACCCAAGAGGATACCGAGAATGAGGGTAGTGCTTAAGAGTCCCAGAAAACATCAGAAGGAACAGAATGATTAAAGCAGCAGTTTTGGTGATGGAATAAAGGTGCAACCAAAATGGCTACTGGTCTTTCAAAGTCTCTAGCACAATTAGGTAGAGTCGGGAACGACCAGGACCAGAGTATTTACTTATCAAAGCAGCATTTTACAGGAAGGCACAGACCACTGCAAAAGAGCAAAGGAGATTCCAAGTTTACTTGTGGAGGAGACATGGGTACTGAATTTTAGATGAGAGCTATCATGCATTTTAAAGACTGCAGAGTCTCAATTTAGTAATAGTGTCATTCCTAATAACAGCTTGATTTTGGGAGAAAACATAATTGTCATTGTTATCAATGCCCTGCTTTGGTCCAAGCAGACTTGGATCTGATGGATATTTCTACATATTTAACCTTAGTGGCTGACTTGTGTATATCAAATGAGGTAATATATATGATATTGATAACATAGTGCCTGGCATATGATGAGTATCTATTTTGGACTTAATGCTTATGTGTCCCTAAAATTTGTATGTTGATGTCTTACGCACTGATGTGATGGTGTTTGGAGGTGAAGACTTTGGAATGAGATTAGTGTTTATATAAAAAGTGGAAGAGACAAGAGCTCTCTCTCCACTGTGTGAGGACACAGTCACAGGATAGCCCTCTGTAAGCCGAGCAGAAGGTTTTCACCAAAACCCAAATCAGCCAGCACCTTGATCTTGGGATTCCTGAGCCTCCAGAACAATGAGATGTACATTTCTTTTGTCTAAGCCGCCCTGTCTATAGTATTTTGTTAGAGCAGCTCAAGCTAAGATAATGTCCAATAAGTGGATGATACTATAGTAGTACGATACCCCAATGTCACCATGGGAACTTCTCTATAAGACAATGGCTTCAGAGTGTTCTCTCTCGCCGTGGCCTGGCCCTCTATTGTCCTTCAGGTACAGGGAAGCTCCAACAGTCCTAAGAAATTCTTTAGTTTGTGAAACTCCACTCTCTATCTAAAACATGGCCAAGGTTCTCCCCAAAAGGCCCCACACAGACCCAGCCCCTTGTTAGGCGCTATAGTCTTGTCTTCCCTAGAAAAGTTTGCAACTCCAGTCCTAGGAGCCAGGGCTTAACAAGAAAATGAGGATAGAATAATTCATTCTTTCTGCCTCCATGATGGGATTATGTAATCTATTTTCTTAGCTCTTTAGCCCATTCTCCTCCACAGAGATAGAAAGAAGTGAGGGAAGGGCTTTGCCGTGAACAAGACAGGAGTCCTACCAGCAAAATGTAAGAAATGGATGCAAACTATCACTTTACTCATTTCTCCTGCGACCTAGAAAAGTGAAGAAACAGGAGATGACACACCTGAATGGGAGCCCTGGGCCAGGCGATAGGGAGTTCTGGGTCTCTCACTCTTCTCTGGCCTGTCTCCCCTTTACTACCCTATCTGTGTCAGGCCCAGAAATATTTCAGTGGACACTCATGTTAGAATCTATCCAAGAATGGGCTGGGTGGACATTAGTCACTGAGAAGAAATAATGGTGAGACAAACCACATTAAAGAGTTAGTACGTAAGCAGACGTCAACAGAAAGCAGAAAGTAGGTTTTAAGCAAGGGGTTGACACTTAGAAATTTGGCCTGGCATTTCTGTGGAAACCAAGGAGGAAGGAAGGAGGAGAGCTGATGGGGAGACAAGTAGGACACTGGTTTAATTATAGAGACTGGGATCATAGTGGCGTGAGCAAGAATATTGGCAGTGAGAATTGAAAGAAGATAAACATTCAGAGATATTTAGAATGTAAAATTATGGTAAGTAAATAGCTGAGTGGTTTTAAAGAGATTAATGAATGGCAACATCGGGTTTTGTGGCTTGGATAAAGTTGTAGATTATTGGTCATATTGATTGAAATAGGAAGTACAAGAGGAATAGGGACATAAAAGAGGAGAAAGGAGGTGGGTAAAATCTTGAACATGTTGATTTTGAAATGTCTACATGACATTGATGTGGGCAGGTCTATCCAAGAATAAAAGAACCCACTGGATCTCTTAGTTTCAGAGGAATTCAACCTTTAAAGTCCAAAGGTGACTTGGTTTTCAAGGTATGTTGTGATAAAAAATTTAGCTCAAATCAGCTCTTCCACTACCCTTCATGTCTGGAGAAAGAGAAAGCAAAACACATAAGCCAAAACAATTTCTGAGGTTCATTCTTTAGGGAAATGAGGATGGGAATTTTAAAATTCTAAACTAGTACTATTACCCCTGCAGTATGGGTATAATGACACATAGCTCATATTTCTCTGAGTTAGGTAGTATCTGCCACTGTCAAATAGAATGGGACAGCGAATAATGGTGACATTGCAGAGCACAGCCGCATACTATGAGATATCGCAGAGAGCACTGTACAATTACCAGGCACTCCCCAAAATTAAGACTTGCATCACACAAATAAAGGTGTTCGATTCTTTTACGAAGCTCAGCAACTTTGCATAGCTGTAAATTTTCCTCATTAGATTCCATAATTGTCCTCATTTGAGGCTATCCATCTTCATCAGCTGTCTGCTGTTGTCCTCTTTGGAAGATATTGTGATCACTACACATTCACAGGGTTTCTCAGGAACCAGTAGTCACAAGTTATAAAGTTTCCACCAAGTGACTCTTCTCCAGCTGAGTTCTACAACTACTACATTCAATAAGGGTGTTTACCTTAGCCAGGGGGAGAAAAAATACATCTTTCTTTTCAAATGGGGATTTCTTTGTTAGCATTTTCTGCTCTGAAATGTTCAAGCAAATCTATAGTTGTTTCCTTTTTTCCTTCTCTTACTCAGATTCCCTTTACACAGAGTGAGGCATACAGAAATATGAATAATATTGTAAGTCCTTCTGGAACCAGACAAGAAACGTGGTTTCTATTAGAGGTTACTGCATTTTTATTCCTTTCTTTAAAAAGTAAAAGTTAAACAAAGTAACCCCTGGAGGCTCAAAGCTCTCTATTTATAATTGTAGGCAACCTGAGTGGGGAGGCCAGCTTCCCTGACATCACGTTTCTTTTTGATTTGGTCTCTGTTTTGCTTCTTTGAGACTGTACGCATGATGGTTGCTTTAGTGTTGAAAAAATACGCACTTCGTGTCTGTGTGAGTGTGAGTGTGAGTGTGTGCTTTAGTCTCTATAGATATCTTTAAAAGGTCATAGTGTCTATTGTAAAACCTGAATGTATTCACTTATGTGGTTGTGTGCAATTGTTAATAGCAATTGCATAGGACTTCTTACTGATAAGCCTTACCTTTAATGTCTTATAATTTCACGTATTAATCAAAGTGATTAAGCCTTTCTCAAGTAAATACATACAAGCTTATTAATGTATCGATTCATTTATTGACTTGTCTATTAATTTGTTTCTCTGTTCACATATTTATTCCAAAGTGTGTGTGCGTTTCCTCTTCTCTATCTATAATTAATGCTACTAGTAATCAGAAACTCAGGTTTGCAGGCTGCATTGTGCTTCTGATTTGTAATAGACATTGGCTAAAAAAAAAAAAGAAGAGGTTGTGGGGAGGATTTTCTATTTCTTTTCTTTAGGAATCCAATGGGATTAGTAACTAACCCACGCACATGTGATTCTTAGACTTACCCCGATAGAATTCAAACTTAAAGCAATCTGAAAAATGTAAGGGGTCAGATGGTAGAGGGCTATCATCTGTATACTTACAATAGCTCAGGAGGGGCCTCAGGGTCTGTAAATGTATTCATTTATTCCCCAAATAACCAAAGTGGGAGCTGTATTATTCATGCTTCTGATCACAGAATGAGACTGAGCGTTTAAGCACCTTCTTTGCAGGATATCAGCTAGGAAGTGGAAACTCACAATTGAGGCCCAGGTCACTCACCCCACCGCCTATCATACTCGTGGTAAAACTGCTGTGGTTTTAAAAGGTCCATGATGTTTAATCTGTCTCTGCAGCAGTTTGCTGGCGTCCTTGCCAGGTCTGGAGCTGCTGACATGGCTGATGGATGAGTTGAACCACGGGGTATTCTTCTTTGGAGTGATCTCAGTGTGCTGCTCATTGGGGCCCCAGCAGAGTCCTCTCTGGTATGTTTGAACCTAGATCGAAAACCCTGGTTACTTCCCTTCACGTGGGCACTGAAGATTATTAGCTGCTCAGTTAGACTGACCTGGTCAATCCATCCTGTGGCAGATAAGATGACATTCACTTGACTCACCGGACTCTTGCCTCTACTAGTCTGTAAGCACAGAAAGAGATTAATCCATCAGCATCCCGCCCTACTCTCAAAGCCGCCTGCAGTAGCAGCTGCAATGATTACCGTTGACCAAATAAAATTTATATCCATCTTTTTAGTAGCTGGGTCCTTTCCTCCCTCCTTTCTGTGAGCTTGCTCCCCATGGTACAAATATCACAATGCCTACCCGCAATTGCTTTTGTTTAAAATCTGTTTTCCTCATTAGCCTGTAAATTATCTGAGAGGAGAGATGGTATCTGATTCATGTTTTTATCTGAAGTATCCAGCAGTGCCTATAATGAATATTTGTTTTCAATAAATATTTGTGGAATACATTTTAAAAAATGAATAATCTTTTTCAATTCAGCACAGAGTCTCAAACACCTTTAATTTTCCACTCATTTTGGTCCATGCCAGAGAAAGTCTTAGCTTTCACGGAGTTTGTAATTGCGTTTCTAATGTAATACAGCATCATAGGCTGGTTATGAAGGCATTGTCGCTCCACTTCGGACCAACTCTTCTCTTTGCTACTTTGCGATGTTGGGGGTAGGACTTTATAAAACAAACTTCTCTCGGTCCTTGGCTTCCTAATTTGCTTTGTCCTAAGGACTTATTAGAAGGAATGGAAGGAAGGAAGAAAAGGAAAAAACAAAACTTCCTTCTTCCGTCTTGTCATTCTTGGCGGGATTGTCCAGCAGAGAACATCACGTGGCCCCCATGGTTGGCTCCAGTCTCCAATTTCTTCCATCACACAGGCGGGCAGCACAGCCATCATGTCCATCAGATGTGACAGTGGCAGTATTGGTCCCTGTTTGTTGAAAGCCTGTGCAGGGTTCCTCTGAGCTTCTAAACTCTGTTCACCCCAATTATAGCTACTTAGTAGCATTTTAGGTGCTTATTAAAAGAAGATGCAGCCATAACTGATTTCAGTAAAGGAAATAGAAACAGTAGGCCTTCATTCTCTCTCTCTCTGTCTCTCTCTCTCTCTCTCTCTGTCTCTCTCTCTCTCTTTATTATTTAAAAAGCCTTTCTTTGCTCTACATGCTTGTGTCAAGAACCAAGGACACAAAGAACAATAGGATTTATATATCATTGATAGCATGGTGACAATCAATTAATATCTGCCAAAAGTTCTCCCTCAGAAATAAAACTTTTGTGTTACTGTTTTTGAAAAGTAGAGTCTGAAGTGATATGGACGGCCATGGACCAAAAACTACCACAAAGTAAACAAATTTTGCATTATTTATACAGTTTTTCATATCAGTACCATATGGTGTGTGTTCTTTAATATATTATATTACAAACAAGCTTGTATGTGTCAGGTGCTGGGTAACTGCTGAAGACATGAAGCTATGTCGGTATGGCTCCTGAGGTAAAGGAACTGAAAGTAAGCTGGGGAGACACATGTTTTTATGGAAAATGGCGATACCGTTATACTCTTACCTGATATGTTACAGAATATGCTAGACATCAGTATGCTTAGATATTTGTTATTTATGAAGTGTACTCAAGATGCTTACTATCTGCAAGTCACTGTGTGAACTCTGGAGACACAGTGGAGAATAAGGCATGGATACTTTGTATATAGAATGCATAAGACTGGGAGAAGAGAGATCTTCAACAACTAATCATACAACTATCCACTTATTCTTAAATACACTTTTGCTGTGACCAGCACAGTAGAGGGCTACTCGAACACAGGGCAGTGCAAAATATGACACAGGCACCAAGTCTGCAATGCAATTCCGGGGCCAGGGGACTCAAGACCTCAAGGATCAAAAACATTGAGTTCAGATTCTGTCCGGTTTTTATTGAGCAAAAAATCAAGGAAGTAAAAGTTGATTTTCAAGTATGCTATGGAAGCAGGTTCCTGGAATATATGCCTCATATATTCCTTCAGACAATGTCCTGTTATGCCTGGAACATGTTTGCTCCTTCTGGTTGTCTTATAGTTATGTTTAGCTTTGCTCAGCTTAAGCAGCTATTCACCAAGGCACAGACTCAGCGTTCTGAAATCCTTGAACTTTGATACACAAGACACTATCTTTACAGGAACACTTTGCTTACAGGGTTGTTCTCTTAGGAGCAAAATAATTATATTATTTATAAGACGTATGTTTATCAAGAATATATGACTTACAGAAATATATTGTTTCCCACACACTTTATTTTTAGAACAGTTCTAGATTTACAGAAAAATTGCAAAGGTGGTACAGAATGTTCCTATATGCTCCTACTCTTAGCCTCCTACGTTAGCATAGTACATTTGTTGTAATAAATGAATCAATGTTGATACATTCTAATTGACTAAAGTGTATTATTTTATTCTATTTATTTTTAATATTATTATGTAAAATAATAAATTCGGGGTGATTTGAGAAAGCAGAATAGATCCTGACTTTGTATTAAAAATATCAAGGAGCAAGTCACAATTGGTTTGACATTTATGCTAAGCTCTGAGAGATGAATAAGAATTGGCTAGGAAAAGCAGAGGAGGTAAGATCATTTCAGGAACAAGGAACAATACGTGCAAGTCTTCTGAAATGAGCAATAGAATGTATATATTATGAAATAGAAAGAGAGCTGTTGAGATTTAAAGAAAGATAGTGGGGGACAAAGAGTAGCATGAAATGAGATATGGAAACATGGCTATCTATTAATACATCACTCAGGGCCTAGAAAGTCATGTTAAGGATTTCAATATTCATTCTAAAAGTGCTGGAAATTTTTGAAGGGTTTACATCATCAGGCTGACATAATTGTATTGCCATTTTTAAGAGAGCTGCAGGGGAAGCCGGGATGGCTCAGTGGGTTAGGCGCTCACTTTGCAGCGCCGGGGACCAGGGATTGAATCCAGGCCCCGGCCCATGCAGAACCATATGCTGAACTGGGACCTCCCCCAGTTCAGTTCTCTCTCTGTCTCTGTATCTCTCTCTCTCTCTCTCTCTCTCTCTCTCTCTCTCTCTCTCTGTCAAAAATAAAGAAAATATTAAAAAAATAAAAAAGAGAGCTGCAGTTAACAAGTGGGTAGGTTTATCTGAACTTTGGTATGCACTTCAGATACACGTAAATTGTTTCCTATAAACTCTGGGATTGTTAGCCATGGTTCTAACCTTCTAAAGGTGGTGAGGTTTCTAAGGAAAGTAGATACTATGGACAGTGGTCCATACTTACAGTGTGCATGCTAGTTTCAAAGTACTCGCTAAACATCTAATGTTTATAAATGGTTGCTCAGCAACAGAGATTTGCAAACACATAATGAGTAGTAAAAGTTATCAAGCTACATGAAAAACCTAAACGCCAAGCCCTCACCCAGCTGCATAGCTCATAGACTTGAAGTGGTTACACATTAATTTCCCTGAGCTTCCTAAAAGCTTGCTACTGTAGATCATTTAATAGTGCTACAAGGCAAATGCCACAGGACTGCCCAACAGAGAATCTGTTTTTACCTCAGGCCTCACATAAGGTGATTTTTCCTGCTTTAGAAAGATTAAAATGTGTTTGTTACTCTACCCCTGTGAGGACAGCGACCACGACAGGTTTATACGCTCAGCTCTTGGTGATCTTAGCAATACAACTTCAAACTGTGCATAGACTAAACATAACTTCTTTCCTTGATGTGCAGTCCCCTGTTTACATGAATATTTTTCAATTGAAATGCCAAGTCTAATTTAATTACTTGTATATCAGCCTGCTAGAGATTGAGACATGTTCAGAAGTGAATATTTCAATTAGGTTTTAGCAATCAGTGTGTAGCATTTCAGGTAAAAATGAATTGGTCAGGATTGTTGGACAAAACCACATTTACATTGTTATTTAATTAGCTACCTATTTTTTTTTTAAGAGAATGACAGTGGACTCATAGTTTGAGTTCCAGAGATAATTGTATTCCACATAAAATTAATATCTGATGTTGTTTTCAGTTTTCATTTGCATATGTGGTCATATGAGGGTATGTACATGGCTATATACACTTTTATAATGCAAGACAATACATTGATTGAAACTTGTACAAATGAAGTACAATGAGCAAGTACATCAACAAAATTTACATTTCTCACTTCCAAGGAAACTTTTAATGTAGTTGAAGGCAGATTTTTTTTTTGCCTCATTGTGGCTGTACTATTGATAAGACTCTTGAGTGAAAGTAAACTCCTTTTAGTGAAATGAGGTTAATAATTATTGTGTTCTCAAGCATTTCTATTTAATCATGTACATAAATGAAGGCAGAATGTCTTACATAAACACAGAATTAATTTTAACAATTAGAGTGTAAACACTCTTTACTGACACAGACAGCTGGAATTTGGTATTTAGCTGTGAAATATGCACATTTTCTGAGGTATATATGTTTTATCGATATGAGTAAATATGAATATGTTACATAAACATTGTGCTTATTATATTTTAAAGAAAAGATTAATACTTTAAAGACAGACTAAATATCTCTATATACCTATATATATTTAATCATTCTATATAATGATGAAACAGAAGGGCTGAGATTTGGAAGATACTCAGATCAATCACTTCAGAGGTTGAAGCACAAGAATATGACAGTTACAATAGCAAACAAATACAAATTAATATAATTATAATAAAATTAATATAATACATTTATGTCACATAAGGTAGGAAAACATGAATGCTGGAATCACCAAAACATGGAGTTGAATTGCAAGTAAACCCCTTACTGATAGTGTGACATTGAGAAAGTTACTTCATTTTTTGTGCCTCAGTTTTATCAATTATAAAATTATTTATTTATGTATTTATTTATTTTTGACAGAGAGAGAGAGAGATACAGAGACAGAGACAGAGAGAGAACTGAACTGGGGGAGCTCCCAGCTCAGCATATGGGTCTGCACGGGCCGGGACCGGGATTCAATCCCCAGTCCCCAGTGCTGCAAAGTGAGCACTTAACCCACTGAGCCATCCCGGCTTCCCCAGTTTTATCAACTATAAAATGAGAAAAATCTTTCATGTCTAAAAAGGTTGTAAAGTGAAATTAAGTAACATACACTAAGAACTCAACTGTTTCTTGATGATAGCAGTTGTTCTACAAATATTTTTATTACCTTACAACATGTACCCTGTTTATAAACAAGTACTTGAGGAACAAATGATATATGGATCATAAGTTACCAGTAGTTAATGTGCTATATAATGTGATGACTAAAAAATTATAATGTGTAGTTTTTTTTAAAGTGATAGTATAGGTAGGTATGGATATAGATATATAGAACATATCTATATATAGGTATAGCTATAGCTATAGATATATAGAACATATCTCTATCTATCTATCTTTTATATATAACCATTTTTTACACAAATCATATAATAGCTTTATATATATTAGGAGTATCCAGAAAGTGTCCAGCCATGTAATGTGAAAAATAGAGGTATTTATGCCTGGAATTTGGACAGCTCTCATATATCTTATTATATATATATACACACACGCAGATATATATATATATATATATGTATATATATATATGTGTATATATACACACACACACACACACACACACACACACATATACCGTATATACATTCTTGTTACTTTACAAATGATGTAATAGAAAGAACCTTAAACCAGGAGTTAAAATAAAACACTGATTTTTTGAGCCTGTAGTGGCTTCTCTAAAAATTGATACGTTTATTGAATTATAATTGATATAACTATATATTTAAAGTCTATAATTTGATACCTTCACAGAAGTATACGACAGCTGTCCAGAAAAAGTTCAGCCATTGTCAATGTAAAGAATGGCTATGTGGTTGGATACTTTCCACACAGTCCTTGTATACTCCTGACTCTTTCACCACAATAAAGATAATGAACATACCCAACATCCCAAAAGTCTCCTGCTGCCCCTTGCTATTATTATTACTTTTTAAAGATTTATTTATTATTTTGATAGCAGGTGAGAGAGGGAGAGGGAGACAGATTCAGAGAGAAGAGGGAGGGCCAGAGCAGTCTCCATAGTTGTACATCATTAGTTGTAACATGGTTTTATTCCACACAGGTGGGCGGGGGACAGTGTGGGGCAGGAACCAAATTGAGGTTTCCCGCATGAGAGGTGAGAACCTTCGCTGCCACTCTGGCAGTTGCCAGCTGTACCACAGTTCAGTATAAGGGTTTGCATGGGCCAGGGCTGGGGCCGGAATTTGATCCCCAGACCTAGTGGCTGCAAGGCAAGCACTCAACCTGTTGAGCTATTTCAGAATCTCCCTGCCTCTTGGTGTGCTTTCTTACCTGTCATCCCCATTACTGTGACCAACTCTTTCTCAACATCATGCCACCTTGTTAAACTCACTTGTTAGTTCTAACAGGTTTTTGTTGTTGTTTTTTCCATCAGATTTTCTACATAATCATGTTATCTGAAATGAATCTCTTTAAATTCTTCCTTTCAAATCTGTATGTTTTTATTTATGTTTCTTGACTGATTTCTGTCAAGAACTTCTAGTATGATGTGGAATAGGAGGAATGAGAGTGGACAGTCTATTTTTATTTCAGAACATAAGGGGGAAAAAAGTCAGTATTTTACCATTAAGATTTATACTTGCTATAGGTTTTGAGAGATGCTATCTAAAAGATTAAAGAAGTTCTATTCCTAGTTTGTGGAGAAATGTTTTGGTGAATGGATTCTGGCTTTTGTGGAATGCTTTTATTGTGTCTATTGATGCAATCATTTTTTTTGTGTGTGTGTGTTTCATTTTAATTGTTAGTATGAATTTACATTGATGGATTATAAAATATTAAATCAACTTTGCATTTCTTGGGTAAACCCGACTTAGTCATAAATTTTGTATGCTGACATTTTGTTTAAATGTTTTGCATCTATGCTCTTGAGTGTTTGGTCCACCGTTTGTTTTTCATGTAGTATTTTGTCTGGTTTTGGTATCAGAGTAATAATAGACTTATAGAATAAAGTTCGAAGTATGTATTTCTTCCTCTCTAATTTTCTGGAAGAGTTTGCATAAAAGTGACATTATCTGTCCATTTCATGTTTGATGGAATTTTCCAGTGAAACTATTTATACCTGAAATTTTCTTTGTGAGGTTTTTTATCCATAAATGAAATATTTAAAAAAATATAGTGGGTTTTAGGTTATCTTGTTTTTGAGTAAGCTTTCAGTAACATCAGCCTTTCAAGGACTTTTTCCATTCAAACTACCTTGTCAAATTTATTGACATAACATTGTTCTTAAGTCACATATTATCCTTTTATTATCTGTGGATTCTGTGGTTATGTCACTTTTCTCATTTTTGATTTCAGTAATTTGTCTTTCCTCTTTTTTTTCTGATAAATTTGACTTATCAATTCTAAGTCAATTAGAAGCTATTGATCTTGTCAGTTAGCGTTTTTGTTCTATTGATTTTTTTATTATTACCATAATCTAGTTCATTGATTTTGGCTCTGGTTTTATTAGTTCCTTTCCTATACTTATTCTGTACTTGCTTTTCTTTCTTTCTTTTTTTTTTTCATGTTAGTAAAGTTTTATTAACATGATTTTAATCGTATAAAATATATTTTTTCTTTATTGTTAAATTTATTGGGGTGGCATTGGTTGGCAATATAGTTTCCAGGTGCACAAGTCCACATTACATCGTCTATGTATCACATATGTGCTCACCATCCAGAATCAGCTCTCCTTCCATCACCATATATCTGGTACCCACTCCCAACCCCCCCCTTCCCCCTCCCCTCTTGTCCTCAGGTAACCACCAGACTATTGAGTGTATCCATAAGTTTTTTTGAGCTTTTTTGGTTTTGTTTTATTTTTTGGTTGAAGTTGACATGGTTGAGTTAAAACTTTTTCTCTTATTCAATATAGGCAGAAGATGTTATTTTTCTGTCTTACCTCTAAAATTTTAGCTCTGCAACCTTTTTAAAATCACTTAACTTCTTTGAATTTCATTTTTATCATCAGACAAATGAGAGTAACAATTTTTGTCTGACTATACTTACAAATTTGCCTGGTAAAACTCTCAAAAATCAAATAATGCTATAATATGGCAAAATATGTTGACCACTTTTAAGGGTTAGAAAGGCATTTGGTGTCATTGTATTTGGTCATTTTTCATAGCTCAAAACCTCATGAATAACTTAAAAAAAATTTTTTATAAATTAAATTGAGGATAACATTTTCTAGTTTGTGTTTCATGCATGTTTTCTAGGAACTTCTAGATAAAAAAACACAAGTTTGGGAAAGCTGGGATGGCTCAGTGGGTAAAGCGCTCGCATTGGAGCCCCAAGGACTGAGGATCAAATCCCGGTACCGGCCCATGCGGACCCACATGCTGAACTGAGGAGTGCACACAGTTCAGTTCTTGCCGGGACTTATGTGGGAGGATCCCGGCCCAGTTCCTGCCCTGCGCAGCCCTGTGCCCACTTGTGGAGTGAAACTATATGGAAAACCAATGTCAACTATGGAGACTGCTCTGGGCCCTCCCCTTTCTCTCTGTCTCTCTCTGTCTCTGTTTCTCTCTGTCAAAAATCAATAAAATAAATCTTAAAAAAAACCAAAAAACAAAACAAACAAACAACAACCAAAAAAACCCACGAGTTTTATCAGTCAGGACACTTACGGGACAATATTTGTATGTCTTTTTTTTTTTCAAGTTATGTATATTTACCTTTTCAGACATAAGTTTTACGTTGTGTGTCCTCCCTTCCTTTGAAGTGCTTTCAGGGGCAGGTGGCATAGCTTTAGTGGGATCTCTTTCCCCTGATGCAAATCAGGTATTGATCAGCACTGAAATAAATGTTCTGCTCTCAATAATCCCCATATCGATTATCTGCCCACCTCTCCAAATGAAGCAGGCGGAGCACTATATGTTTTACCTTAAGGCTCAGTTTTGGAGCAGGCTTTACTGCTTTTTCTTACATCTGCTTTAGATCCAGAATCTAGATCTCTGAAGGGCTTTGCCTTCTTGACTCTGGATACATGGAGCTTTTGTTACAGAAACAATTCAGACACTGTTTTTGGTTGGCAAATGAGAATAGAAAAAATAAAAAGAAAACAAAACACAATTAAATCATGGGTGAGTCTAAGTACATTTAAAAAAAAAAATTGAAGCTATTGTTTGAGTTAAAAATAAGAAATAACCCATAGTTAGCAGGACAAAAAGGTAAATTCATTCACTTTTTAATTCAGTTAACTAATATTTATTGCACAGCAGCTAATAGCTGCGTAATAGCTAATCCCTGGTCACATTAGCAGGGAAAAGATAAAATGGTGACCAAGACAAGTGGTCTTTATGGAACTTGCATCCTCATTCCTTCAAATGTTAGGTACTCCTTTGGCTTGAGTTTGGCACTTTTGGCTACAACTTGACTGAGAATGACTGATACATTTAAATAGTTTCTCATGTTTGCCTCCAGAAAGATTTAGTTGTTCCTTTACACTGCTAAATATTATAATTTACATACCTATACCAACATGACACAAACATATTTGTCCCCTTTTAGCTTTACAGTGACCTCCTGACCACAAGACTATCCTAAGTCAAGGCTGGAAGTCATTTTCTGTGGTAAGGGACACAAGTGAGTCTACAAGGTCTTGATTCCTAGGCAGTGAGATGTTCTACCTCCTACATTGTTGGGTCAGCAGAGCATTCTCAAATTGTTGTACTAGGGTTGGATCTTCTGTCTAGCTCAACTTCCAGACCTTATGATGGTCCTTCCCCGTGCATCCCACTGTCTTCACTATGGGGCCCAACCAAGTTTAGCTTGCAGATAAATTCCAAACTTTTTTTTTTACATTCTTCCCAGCAAGGCTTCTCCCTAAGCTCTTTCTACATAGAACATTTGGACCTTCTAAAGTGCTCATACTCCGTCATGCGGCTCTCCGTTCATTTTCTTTCTTTTATGGCCCGGTAAGACATGTTGACCCCGGAAAGAGGTTATCTATTTTGGGTCTCTCCTTGTTGAACACAGCTATACCTCTCATTACTTCCTCATGAAGGTACCTTCCTCTTCTTACTACTGAATAAAAATAGACTGAAGACTTTCTTGCAGCTGAACAGAGCAAAGCTTGACTTGAGTTTCTTACAGATAATTCTAGAACAAAGTATTTCGAGGATATCCAAACCTGCTGTAATGATTTAATCTTTTTCCTAATAATGTACAATGGGAGCATCTGGACTTGATTATTCATTAGAGAGCCAGAGCATGTTAGGACTGAAGTGTGAGGAATGTGCAAATGGTAGTGGATTTGAACAAATCTATTTTGAGCAGAGAAATTAAAAATATTTTTCTTCTCAAACCATCACCATCAGTATGTTCATTACTCTCCTCAAAGTGGCATTAGTGGTGTGTAGGTTCACAAATCAACTTCTGAAATGGCCACATTAAAAGACAAAACAGGGAACAAGCTCACTTTGTTTGCAGTCCCTTGTCAGAATGGGAAGAGCAGCAAATAACCTTCTCAGAAGGTGCTAGGGGTTGATTGTACTCCCCCTCCAAATTTATATGTTGAAGCCCTCATATCCAGTGTGGCTCTATCTGAAGATAGAGTCTTTAGGGGATAATTAAGGGTAAATGAGGTCATTAGGTTAAAGCCTTAATCTGAAGCACCTTATAAGACCAGGAGGAAAAAGAAAGAAACAATCAATCAATCAAACTCTCTCCCCCTATTCCTACCCCCACCCTGTCCCGACACACCTCACCCCCATGTGAGGACGCAGTAAGAAAGCAGTCATCTGAAAGCCAGGGATAAAATCTTTCACAAGAAACCAAATCAGCAGGCACCTTGACCTTGGGTTTTCCAGCCTTCAGAAAGGTGAGAAAATAAACTTCTGTTAAGTAAGCCACTCAGTGTGGCATATTTTGTAATGACAGCTTGAGCAGTCTAAGACAGGGAGAAGTCCCCCAAGAAAAGTCTCCCTTATTCTCATTGGCCAGAAAATTGGCACATGTCTACTTCTATGACAATCACTTTCAAGGTCAATCCATAGCTTAAAACAGTGGTTCTCACCCAATCAAGAGATATTTTGCCTCATGGGGCATTTAGCATTGGATGTAGAAGACATTTTTGATTTTCACAACTTACAACTCAGGGAGACGTGTGACAGTCATTGGTGGGTAGAAGATAAAGATATTGAGAACATCCTACACTCACCTGTCTGCTCCTCTGTCCCTCACAACAGAGAATTTATTCTGCCCAAAATGTCAATAATGCTGAGGTTGAGGAACCATAATCTAAGTGAATCATGGACAGTTATTTGGTTCCATATTCAAATGTATATTGACATTAGTGATATGCTGACATAAAGGTGAATCTCATCCCTGTGTTCCTGAGAAGCCCTGAGAAAGATGCCAGAGGGAGCTAGCGGCCCTGAAGGGCCCCCTCAGCAGCAAGAAAGAGGCAAGATGCCCAGAGTGAATGACTGGCCTGAGCCCAGATTCCCGTCTAGGGTGGCCCAAAATTTGCGGCCCCCTATACCTCGATGGGAGTGTACTGAGGTTGCTGAGGTGCTGTCATTTCCATGGCACACACTGTCTCATTCTAATAACACTGAGTTTTGTAGGGATTGGGGTCTGGTGAGTGGGGAGGGAGGCGGGGAAAGTTCAGGGTAATGGATGGTTCTGAGACCTGTTGTTTTCCCAGTGATGCATGTCTCTCCTACTCTCAGAATCTCACACTCATCTCTGTTCTGTCCTTTACAGATTTCCAACTTGGATTTTGACCTAATGGTACCTGAGGGGGTGAGATTAAATTACAATTTACCTTCACAAAGTCCCAACAAGCATTCAAGTCTTTTGCTCACCATTCTGACTCAACTTCTTAATTCTAGCCCAGTGGTGGGATATATACATTGTTTTTTTTACTAATGTGATTATGATGTTAAACTTTGTGTTTCTGGGAACCAGTTAAGGTTAAGAAACCCCCCTATCTCTTTCATTTCCAGATAAGGCTAGTAGAAAAGGACCCCCAGAATTTTATATATTCCCAGATAAAAGCTGCCTACACCTTTCCTCATGACTTCATTGTTTACCTGCCTCTATAAGACCCCAGGCGTTTTCTTTAAAACATTCCTCATTAATGAACATCTCAATTGTAATGGCCTGAATAGCATCATCCCTCAACCACATTGTGCATTTCAGCTTTCTCACTGAGTATAGAGGAAGATGGCGTAGCTATTACTGCTCATGCATTCCTTGAGACCTACTCCTTTTGACAGACATTTTACTCCTTCAGCTGTTCCAGGCTCTGAATTTTGCTTCTAAAGAAAAAAGAATAATCAGCAACTCTAAATTGTTTTCTTGCATACAAACTCTGCCTTGAATTTTAGTGTCTATTTAAAACTAAAATATAAAGCACATGGGGAAGCTGGGATGGCTCACTGGGTTAAGCGCTCACTTTGCAGCCCCAGGGACCCAGGATCAAGTCCGGGCCCTGGCACTTACGGACCCATATGCTGAACTGGGGAGTGCCCCCAGTTCAGATCTCACCCTGGATGAGACCCCGGCCCAGTTCCTGCCCTGTGCAGCCCCGCCCACCTGTGGAATGAAACTATGTGGAAGGACCGATGATGTGCAGCTATGGGGACTGTTCTGGGCCCTCCCCTTCTCTCTGTCTCTGTTTCTCTCTCTCTCTCTCTCTCTCTCTCTCTCTCTCTCTCTCTCTCTCTCTGTCAAAAACAATAAAAATAAATCTTTAAAATATAAAGCACGGAGTCTCCTTTCTTGCATGCCTGGTGTTACTAACCCAGCTGAAGGGAAGAAAGTCTAGAATGACATTTCAATTGTATAGAAAACAGTAATAATAGGTAAAAAGAAGCAAAAGTTAATATTTTGAAACTATTTCCTATTACATAAAGGTTTAATGAAGAAATGTATGTGAAACTCTTAGAATAGTTTCTGGTCCATAAGAGGTGCCCAATGAATTGGACTTTTATTATTTTCATGATCATGATCATTATCTTTGTGAAATCTTTCAGTCATTGGGAAACTTTAGGTAATTTGGTTTCAGTCACAGTCTTTTTGAATATGTTTTCTTTGTTTTTAAACTTACTTCTAGGAGCTTTGATCATAAACTAGTATAATTACCTAAAAGCATTTGTCACCTCCTGAAATAAAGGGCAGACAGTTTTTAAAGCTCAAATATAATCTTCCCAGTGCTTTTGGTTTATTCTCAAGAACAAAAGCATAATGTAAAAAGGGAAAATAAATAAGGATTACTGTGCAGGGAGACATAATACCAACCTTGGAAAGGAATTTTTAAAACTAAAATTTGCAAGTGCCAGAAACTTTGGATAAAAAAAAATTTAACTAATGCTTTTGTGTGGTCCCTGGCTTAGAACACAAAATCTGGAGGAGATCACCATTGGCATAAACAATAGGATTTGAGCTTTGTCAAACACAGTCTGAGAAATTAGAAATTAATGTAGGCAATAGATGAAACTGTCAGGCCAGAAATTAATTGGGAACATTTAGAAGGGAAACATGTTGAAGCTTAATGTAGAACTTAGTGTTTTAAATGAAAGACACTTTTCATGTAAATAATTTTGAAGTTTATTCCATCATTTTTTCATTTAATTCAAATCTATTATTTTTATAATGGAAAGATATCTATCTATCTATCTAGATAGAGAAAGTGCCAAAATACTCATAAGTACTTAAAGATCCCAATATCTTTTTTTCATATTCAATACAATATTTTTTCTGAGAAAATGTTTTCCAAAGAAATGAGTTGCAACCTACTTTTCAGGTACCATGAAATAATTTATCAAATAAATGTTAATTATATCACTCAATAGTGATATTTTTAAAATACCACAAGATTGCATAATCACATAAAAATCAAACCTTGAAATGACGTTTTTCTCATTTTAAAGTCATTGTATTGCACAAGATTGCAATATAGGATTAGAAGGAAGAACTAAATGAATACCTCATAATAGATTAGAATAGACCTAATTGCTATTCACTTCTGGAAATGCCTTTTTTTTTCATCTAAAAGGTTTAGCTTGTTATAAGGGTAAATTATTATAAATGTAAGGAAAAATGTGTATTTCAAAGGAAAAGCATGCATTGTCTAGACTCAAGAGCAAACCCTTCAGGGTTATCTGACTGGATTCTCTGGGAGCTTTTTCATAATACTGTAATCGTGGTAAGCAGACAGCAATGCACAAAAACTACTGTCTATGGGCATGCAAATATATTCTGTCCAGTGGAGGTTCA
This sequence comes from Craseonycteris thonglongyai, assembly GCA_004027555.1. Classification (NCBI taxonomy): domain Eukaryota; kingdom Metazoa; phylum Chordata; class Mammalia; order Chiroptera; family Craseonycteridae; genus Craseonycteris; species Craseonycteris thonglongyai. Next base: position 19,849 of record PVKE010026872.1, read on the forward strand.
GTTGACTTTCCTCCTACTTTCTCCTGGAAAAGCCATTATTCATCTATTTGTACATTCATTTCAACAATCTTTTCTCCATATAAATTTAGACTTCTTTAGCTTTTTTGAACCAGTTATAACATCTGCCTGGTTCTTTCATTTACTTAATTTGTTAAATAAAACCTTCAACTCATATCTTTTTATATCTGTGGGAAAGTCACAATTTTACCTGTTCTTTTTTTAATAAACTTTAACATAACTTATGCAAAACCTTGATGAATAATGTAGCTTGACTTGGTTACCCATCTGGGGAAGAGGCACTTAATCCTGCATGCATTTATTGCACACCGACTGTGTGAAAGTAAGCTCCCTGCCCAAAACTGAAGGGATAAGCAGCTGAGTTATAAATGTGTCTTGAGGATGACACAAAAAACATAATAGACTAGAGACTGAAGTGCTGTTACTTATATTACAATAGAGAACTTGAACTGGAAGCTGAAGTAAAATGTTACGCAAGCGACTAGTACACATTGTGGAAAAGCTGAGGCATATGAACGGGCTACTTGAACAGTAGGGCCTTGGGTATAGCTCTTGAAGGGTGGGTAGGCCTTCTGCAGGTACAATTTAGAGAAAGAGGTCATCTGAGTGACAGAAGCAATGAGGGCAAGGGCCAGAGTGAGGGGGAGTGGAATGTGCTCAGACAGAACACATTTTCTGCTCTTTCCTCCTAATAAAATATTCTTGGATACCACTTTTCTATTGCTTATATTGAATTGCCATATATTTACCTTTTGCTATGGCAGCAACTAATTCAACAAGTATTTTAACAAATAATTTTTGTTATATATGCATCCTTAGGCCATGGTTCGCAAATGTGGACATACTGATATTTCAGACAGGATACTTCTTTGCTGTGGGGAGCTGCCTTGTACACTATACGATATTTAGCAGCACCCCTGTTTCTGACCTGTTAGATTTTGGACCTCACACCCTGAGTTATAACAAAAAATGTCTCCAAGTATTGTTCCCTTTCTGGGTTTGAGGAAGGGAATATGTTCCCAGTTGAGATACACTGCTACAAATTCTTCAAATTCAGCAATTAAACACCAACACAATTATTTACCCCATCCTACCCACAACGCTTATATCTTTATTTAGTAAGTTCACTGATTCACCACATCCTCCAGATTCAAAACCTTGGGGTCATGCAAGGCCACTTCTTCCTTACTTCTAAATCTCACCTCTCACAAAACCCTCCAGCAGACATGTTGCTCTAATTGGTCACATTTTTCCATCTGCATTACTGCTACTTTGGTTCAATTTACTAGCTTTTGCCAAGAAATGTTGCACAGGCTTTGTCTTGATTTATCTGCCTCTCTTCACTATCTTTGTTTATTATTCCCCAGCTGTCAAACTTACATTCTTAATAATTCAAGTTTTATGAAACCACACGAATTTAAAACAAAACAACAATTTTCAAAGCAATTAAAGATAAATTTATTGACTGCCAATTTCTAGAAAAAATAGCAAATTCATTTTTAGATTAAGCAAGCTGAGTTAATTTCCTACCACAGTAAGAGAGGTCACTACTTGGACTGTCTTAATAGCAGCTCAATAGTGGGAGGTCAAAGGCAGAATATTGAGAACTTGTGGGGTAAAGTTGAACTGTCCAATGCTAGGATCTGATTGGGATCAAGCAAAGATAATGATATTATACTTTAGGACTAAGAGAGTTGTCAAATACTCAGAAGTGATTTTTACAAGTGTAAACAGTTGTATGAGTTAAGTGCTTTGAGATGGTATTGTTTACTCTGACAATGCAGGTTAACACAGTTACTTTCAAGTCCTTCTCCCTGGGAAAGAATTTCCTGAAAGAATTAAGTCACATTTATGTAATAGACCAAAAACTGAATGGCTATATGTGGTTTCAATTCTCAAGTCCAAAATTTCTAATTATGGCAAGTGAGACATAAATAATCTAGCGTTGCTCACACTTTCATCATTGTGTTCACGCTCTACCAGACATGATCCCTCCTGTTTCAGCCATGAGTAAACTACTGTGCCATGACTGGGTGCTTTCTCACCTCCTAGTCTTTTTATGAGAGAGAGAGAGAGAGAGAGAGAGAGAGAGAGAGAGAGAGAGAGAGAGAGAGAGAGAGAGAGA